>VXBZ01006689.1:89151-113224 GCA_013399135.1 Heliornis fulica
TGTGTCTCACCTACCCCCATGGTCTGTGTCTCTCACCTACCCCCATGGTCTGTGGATCTCACCTACCCCCATGGTCTGTGTGTCTCACCTACCTCCATGGTCTGTGTGTCTGTGTCTCACCTACCCCCATGGTCTGTGTGTCTCACCTACCTCCATGGTCTGTGTGTCCCACCTACCCCCATGGTCTCTGTGTGTGTGTCTCACCTACCTCCATGGCCTGTTTTTCTCCATCGATGCTGTGCTCTGACCCGGGAAGGTATTGCTGTGTTAGTTTGGCTCCCCAGTGCAAATGAAATTCTATTGCCTTGTATTTTCTTTTCAGACCTCCACCTCCAATTTTAGGGGACGTGCTTAATGTCACTTTAACTGGGGAAAACAAATAAGTTGTTTAAAAAAACCACAAAACCCAGATTGTAAATAGTATGAGAGAGTAGAGATGCATGCTCCTGAGACTCAAATTTATCCTCCAGTTCTGGCTGGGGGTTTTTATACTGAATGTTCCAGAAGTTCTACTCTGCAGAAGCTGAATGCTTACCAAAAGGAAGCTGAGATTAACTTGGTATGAGAGGGAGGAGTATCACAGCCCACTCCCCAGTAACATGCAGCAGCATTTGAGCATCCCTCTACAGCACAGCACTTGGAGCTTCTGCTCCCATTTCAGCGTAGGATTTGCTCTGTGAACCTGAATGATATGTGTGGGGCCCCTCTTGCAGGAGAGCTGAGCTGATCCTTCAGTTGAATGAAGAATAATAAATAAGTTTGGATGATACTGGTTTCCCTTTAGGAAATGGAGGAAAAGGACCAAGCTCTGCCTTGGGTCAGTCTGGGGTAAGGGTTCTCCAGAGTTCTGTGGCATCTGTTGATGGATCCTTTGGAGTATCGTCAGTTAATTGAATTTTGAAGAAAATGGGGTGACAGACTGTTGTTCCTTGATTGCACTGAAGGGATTTGTAGGGATTTGTTCCCTGATGCTGATAATCCCAGAAGTCAGAGTTCAGAAGACCCCGTATTCCTTCATTTTTTGTCTAGGAGAACAGCCTCTATCAAAGTATTCTCACAAGTAAATATGTTCACTGTTTATTTGGTTTCTAATGCCATTTTTATCTCTTATTGTCTGCACTGTAATGTTTAAGTGGGCTTTAAATATACTCTGCTTTAATTTAGAGTAGTGATGCAGCTTAAGCCTGAGCATCTGATCCATTATATCTCTTGAAAGTGATGCTTGAGCTGTTAACAGCAAACCAACATTTTCTAAGGTGATATTTTTCCAGCTGTAACCCAGCATTTCTCCCTGTGCTTGAGGCCTTTGGGATATAATTTTTAAATTTACATGCCAAGACCTCTGCATTGAGTACAGTGCTTTGCTTTTCTTAGAAAAGGTTGTTTTAGCCTGGGGTGAAACTCCAGAGGTTTAATTTCTGTTCTGAATTCCAAACAAGCTGGAAGCTCGCGTGAGTCATTTAGCGACTATACGTCTTTATCTGTAAATGGATGAGTAACATTTCTTTATTGGCTTTGTTTATTTAGATTGTGGGACCTTTGAGACACTCACCTTTACTATCTGCACATCCTCAAACATAATGATAGTCTACTCTCATGTAGAGCTTCTAATTGCAGCTATAATTTCAGCAATAACAGTTCAAACGTTGTACTCATCGGAGCACAGGAATCGGTTACCCTCACACGGAAGAAATTTTAAAAGCCCAGACTAAAACCCCAATCCTATTGCATGGCTGGGAAGGATGGGAGTTCTGATCAATCCTTATGAATATTAACTTCTGTTTAAATGGTTGTAAATTTCTGTGTGCAGCAGCTGTGATATGGAGACTCTAGAATACTCTAGACTACAGAGTCGACAGGCTCTAGCTGCAATAGGGAGACTCTACAGGATATCATTGTGTAAAGGGAAAGTCATTAGCCCAGACCTTAGTGAGGTGGCAAAACATGTCTTTTTCTTTCAGTCTGTCAAAATACTGATGTTTTAGGCTAGGATCACTGACCAGTAAATTCTACCAAGCTGTCTACTGCCATAGTGACATCTTGCCCAGGACATGGGAGAAGTGAAGGGATCCTGTAATGACATCTGTGACAGTACTTGCCTGTGTGTCCGTTATTTTCTATGTTCCATTTTGAAGAGCCCTTTGCATCATATCCTTCAAATGTCAGTGGCTTAAGGCTGTTGTCATAAATGACATTTTTGGTGACAATATTGATAGGTGACTGTTTGTTCCCTTTGCAGGTGACATCTAATTGATACCAGTCATGAGGACCTATTTAAAGATGAAGAAAATAATTTATTTCTGTAGACCACAAACCCTTGATAAAGCCAAACCACCCAACAGTCAATAGATTCTCACTTGGGAAATTGGAGACTTCTCAGAGTGAAAGGTCTTTGGGTGTTGAAATTTGATATAGAAAATTTCTTAGGATGTGATTTTAAAATGATATTAATAAGCTTTAAAAATTGTGGGTTTAGGCTTAACAGGAAATGATGCTCATGCAAATGGCTGTAAAACAGAAAGTGAGCTACCACTGAGGTTTTTTACAGAAACTTGGAAATTCCAATAAAAAGTGGTGGTGGTGGGAGTGAACTGCCCTTCCCTTGGGATGAACAAGGGAGCTGCCCACCTGTGTGGGTACTGCTGGAAAAACGAGGTGCAGTTGTAGGTAGACCTTTAAGATTCTTCACAAATGTCCTTAAGAATTTCAATAGCTGTTTGTACCCCACTTGCTGGGGTGGTTACCCCTGAGCAAGCATAGAGTTATCTTTGTGTTTGGAGCATTATCCTTGCTTGAAACACAGTGAGGAGTTAGTGCACACACTGGTGTTTTCAAAATACCCTTCTTCAGGTATCCTGTTGAGCACAGATGGCATGGTCATACAGCAATAAAAGCCAAGGTGTGTGACTTTAGTGTGAATTATTTCTATCAAGGGTCAAAACAGAAGAGTGGGAACACTAATGAGATTGGAAAAATACATTTTTTAGCAGTACCTTTACAGTGTGGCTCCTCATACTTCTGTGACTGATAGCACCAATGGCCTCCAACTAAAAACAAACAAAAAAGGTTAAAAAAAACCCCGAGACTGAAAATTAGATTAATGAAGAACTGTATAAATTGTCAAATACACAAATCTGAAATAGATTTGCAACTTGTGATGCTCAGAGAGTGACAATTGTTGTGAGAACTTCTTAGGTTTGTCTGCCCAATTTTATCAGAGTAAGATGTCTCATTTCTTAGCTCTAAAAATGGCTGGTAACAGGCGAGTGCTTCAGCTGTGAAGTGTGGAGCATGCCATCCAGCAGGTGGGTTCTAGTAGCAAAGAATTCTGAAGACAGCATCAAACCCTGAATGAGGGCAGCTCTGTCCTCTCCAGCGGTCTCTTAATGTTAATATCAACCTGTTAACACTCCCCCCAAACTGCCCGAGCAGGAAATACTGCACTTCTGTGCAGGTTGCAGTTGTAAATCATTTGGGTTTGAGGACTTGGCTTCAGAAGCTTCTTGAGGCAAAAGTTTCATCCCCATCTGAATTTATGGAGTGTTAAACTAAACGTCCTTCTGCCAGTCGTGTGCTTGCCAGCCCGTCACACGCTTGTAAACTCACGTCCTCGCTTGTAAATTCACTCACTCGCGCTCACTTGTCTCACTCCATCCAGGAGCTGTTTTGAAGATGACTTGGTGCAATGAAGAATGTCATTCCCCAAAAGACACAAGGAACCTTTATTCTACCTCAGCTGTCATCCCACACAGATGGTTGCACCGTGTTTCCACAGAGCATCTTAATCTTACTTCTGCATTGCCGGGAGAAATGGGAAATTCAGAGGGCGGCTGATTGAACAGGTATGTGTGGACCTGGCCAGGAACGTGAGGACTGATTTGTTCTTCATAGCTGTGCCTCAGTGGCTGTTTGTGATAGTTATAAAGTTTACCTGGACTTAGACAGGAATAGTTCTCTGGCTATTTCACTTAAATCAGTAATAATCCGAAACCACTCAAAATTGCAATTAATGCTACGGATATTAAATTATAGATATTTTAATAAATGGCTAATCAACTTTTAGGGATTGTAATGGAGGAATCCTATCATTAGGTTGCTAAATACCATGATCTGTGATCTTTATAACATTTTCTGCCATGCTCATAGCTGCTTTTAACACCTTTATCTTTGTATCACTAGCATAGCAATACTATTACAAAGCTACACATCCATGAAGTGTTTAGAAGAAGCTATAAACAGAGCGTTGGTTTAAAGCATGGCTGGCTGTAACAGCTGAGGGAGCCTTGGATGAGCTGGAGGCAATTCATATAATCTTGAAAAAAAATGATCCTGGTTTAGTTCATCTTTCACAACAATTAAATTAATGCTGAAAGCTCTAAATAATGCTGACTCACTTCTGAGTTTAGCAAATGTTTAGTAATACCGAGAAGGAAAGTAAACAACATTGTGACGTTCATACTGTAAGAGCTGCAGTGATTTCTACATTGTTGCCCCATTAATATTTCAGAAACCCCCCAAAAATGGTTTGGAGGAGGTTTTGCTTTCTGGTGCACTCCTAAGCATACACAAGACTTGGCTGTAGGACCTGCTGTTTCTCTCATGGTTTGCTGCTGTTTGTCAGGCCTGTGCACGCTTGGCAGTGGCCAGAGCTCGAGCAGAGTTTCCCATCTCTACTGGGAAAGAGAAGAATCAGAAGTGCCAAGCACAGAGTGTCACTGAGTGCCTTCATTGATATTAAAATCAATAAATGCCAAGTAAATACCAGGTAAGTCGATCTTCACGTGGTCTGTTGTTTCATAGGTGTTACTGTTTGCGTGGCTGAATGACTGTGGGTGTATTTTTGGCAGCTGCTCTCGCTTGAGGGTCAGTTTATCCTTTAATAGCAGGTGCACCTTGTGCTTGGGATCGCTCTTGCTTTGCAAGTTATAGGTGCACAAACCTTCAGGAGGATAAAAAAGGACAAAAGAACCTTGCAGGAGTAACCTGGACACACCTCTGTAGCATGAGGGGATTGTTACCTGCAAAGCTTTGGTCTCAAATCCTTTGGGATGTGAGATAAACCGGAGAGGAAAGTTATCAGGTGAGGAACCAAGGTCGGTTGAGGTACTGCAGTCTGTTTACCATCAGTTCTGGGAACAAGGTCTACTGCTCTGGGTTTGTATATTGCCTTGCACAATGGGAGTGTGACCATGACTGAGACATCAAAGCATTACTGTAATGCAAATCAAATGTCACGGTCAATATGATTCACAATTGGGAGTAACTGCAGCAAGTTCATTGTTCGTTGGCTGGGAGGCTCTGGAGCATTTAGACTGTGACCACAGAACCACAAAACCCAAGGACAGCAGCAGGAAAACACTGGGGGGAGGTGAATATCAACAAATCATACTGTCAGTGGGCCTGAGGCAGTGTCCTGGCCCCACAGGAGAGTGATGGAAGTGGGCTTAGGAGCCTTTCACTGCCCAGACGGAGTCCAACCCTTCTCAAACAAAGCAGCCACTGGCTTTCTACCAGCTGACAGGTGTTGGGCACCTTCTCTCAAATAAGTTTGTGAGTTTCAACCCTGTCTTAGACCAACACATGAGTGTGCTTAAGAAAAGTCAGCCTGGACATCAAGGTGATGGGGAGAAAACATTTAAAAATTAAGATATAAAACATAAATAATCCAGCCCTCAGGTGGCTCCTGCTGCCCCCATCCAGCACCATGGGTGTTCACCCCTTCCTCTGTCAAATGCAACATACACCAAATACTCAGTGTCTGCTTTCTGCTCAACTCCTGATGTCTAACAAAGAATTAGTGTTTTTCTATCAAGTGCTTATCATAGTTGTGGTTGAGAAAGTGGGATGGTATCAGTGAAGTAGAGCAGGATATAAATCCAGCAATTCATAAGAAAAAGGTCCTAAAGCTGTTAAACCTAAACCAATGAGCTAATTAAACATTGCAGAATGCCTGAGCAAACAATGAATTAATCTTTATTGTGAATTAGAGATGATTCTTTTTTTAATTGGCGGTAACGTAACGTTTGAGTACAGGAGTTGTTGTGTAGATACCACTTGGGAGGAACCAAACCACTGTGCCCCAGCTCACTTACAAGGAGAATTTGTGTTTAGATTTTCAGTCAGGTGTGATCCCTCTCTATATATAGGGACCTTGCTTTTACAATGGTCCTTTGTTCCCCCTGGGCTTTGTGGCTTTCTGAGGCAAGGAGGAGAGATATGTGTCACATCCAGTCAGTTGTCTGTGGTCTCAGGCACGATCATGCCCCAAGGTATGTTGTCTAGTCTAGTTTTAATTGTCTGAGTGGCTCCTGCCACTTCCCTTAGGAGTCTGTTCCACAGTCTATTAGCCTTCACCGTCAGGAAATGTTTCCTGTTTAATAGCTTACATTTTCCACTTGCTTATCTGCATCCCATCACTCCTAGAAATATCACTGAACCACCCTAAACAATCCTTTTCCCTCCCTGCACTCAAACAGGCCCTTCATAATCTGTAATTCCTGTTCTTGCCTCCTCCATCCTTTGTCCCATCCGTGACAATGTGCCCTTCACCTTTCCACCGTTTCCACGTCAGAGCCTTTCGTCTCCCTTTCCCCAAAGCCCCTTTCCTACAGGCCCTCGGTACGTGTCAGACTTCCCTCTTGTTGAGTGTAGGGGAAGGGATTTTGGGGGGGTTTGGGGTTTTTTGGCTTGTTTCTGTAGCTGAAGTGATGGGATATGAGCTGCCCTGGAGAGTTTCATACCTTACTCCCACACCTTGCAGGTACAAGTGAGTGAAGCCATGAGCATCCACACTTGGTGTTAGATACCAGCCAGGGTTTCCAGAAGCTCCTTGCCCAACTGGCATTAAATAGAGATGTTGGCATTGCTCTTGTACCCTTCCATACACATATACATCTACACCCCAATCTAGAATTGCTGCTGCCAACCATACCATGTTTTGGGATCCAAATCCAGGCCCTCCTAAAGGTGCCTGGTTTTTACTACTTTAGGAACAACAGAATTCTTGGCAGAGGTTTGTTTTTTTTTTTTATAGATGTACCCAGTGCTCCAATTCAGCTGTAAAATCAGGCCTTCAGGTTTGACTTTCCTACAGGGTGGAGGGAGTGGGAGTGTGGGGACAGGACAAGGGGCGATGGCTTCAAGCTGAGAGAGGGCAGGGGGACATCAGACATCAGGAAGAAATTCTTCCCTCTGAGGGTGGGGAGGCCCTGGCACAGGGTGCCCAGAGAGGCTGTGGAAGCCCCATCCCTGGAGGTGTTCAAGGCTTTGGGCAACCTGGTCTAGTGAAGGTGTTCCTGCCCGTGGCAGGGGGGTGGGACTAGATGGGCTTTGAGGTCCCTTCCAACCCAAACCAGTCTGAGATCCTGTGATCATAGATTCATGATTTCCATGGTGATGGACTAGGTCATAGGTGTCACTGTGACTTTTCTAGGTTTTAGTTTAGAGTAGGGCTGAACCAGGCTCCTCTTCCTCCACAAAGTTGGACAGTTAAATTTAGGGAGTCTCTCTTGGCAAGAAACCAGTCCCACTTATCTCTGTTTCTTCCTTGTCAAATTTACAACTGGTTTCCTGAGCAAAGCTGTTTCTTGGCACCAGGATAGCTGGAAAACAATACAATTACGTATTGTTTTCATTTTATTGTAAACATCTTCAATTGTTTTAGCTATCAAGCCTAGTGTGGAAACTTGAGGAAAAAAATTCCTTCGTCTGCGAGCTCCCTCATCCGTTGCCTCAGGCAGCTGGATGGAGGACAGTGCTGCTGGCTGGAAGCCACGGCCTCAGCAGTTTGCCAGGGTGCTATTGTGTGATCTAGGAAAAGACCCTTAAGCTCTTTGGACCACGGTCAGGTTGTCTGAATTCCATAAAAACGTCCTAAATCTGCTTTGTCCTACCCGTTCCCTGCTTACTGCCCTACTTGGACCCGCGGCTCGGAAGCCCCGCGGCTCCTCCGACTCGGCTCCGCGAGGCAGGCGGTGCCCGGCCTACCTGAAAATCACCCTCTACATCTGTCCATCTGCACAAAACCAACACTTAAACAGGTTTTATCCTTCTGGATGAAGTGGTTGGAAATCACTAATTTTATAAGTTGATGTTTAGCTGGTTTTATTAACCACCTTCAATCCCCTGAATCATGAAAGACCTTTATGTCACTTAACAGCCTGAAGTACCGACACCGTAAGAACACCCACTGCCACCCTTTAGTTAAAACCCTTCCCTGACTGACTCCTTTGTCTCTTTAGATCTCTTGCAACCCACTTTTAGCCCTGTCCCCTCTGAGACACGCAGCTCACATGGCTCCCTCCACACTGCTGCCTTCCTGACAGTCCAGGCCGCCCCCAATCCACAGTCCCTACGTCTCTCTTCACCCCCAGATTCGAACCCACCCCTCAGTCGGTCAGAGGCACCGGTGCTGCAGTGGAGGGAAGGCTGGTGGTGCTCAGGGTGTATTTTTAGCTTTGGTTTGTGTTGGGCTATTCTTAGCTTGCTTTGTGAAACTCCTTATCTTCAGCACAAAGGGCCAAGCGACTCAAAAGCAATTGGAATCAGAGTCTGCCTTTCTAATTAATGAGATTCCTGAGCACAGACTGATCATATGTCTATTTATACATTTTTAAGCCTTACACATCCCCAGGAAGTCCTGATCAACTGCTTTGACAGGCTAAATCAGCTCCAAACGTTCACTTCTAGATTTGTGTACCTTAAACCCATGTAAAACACAATGTTTGTGATCATTCACCAAATGACAAATCACAGAATCATGAGGTTTGACAAGACCATTAAGATCACTGAGTCCAACCATCCCTGTCCTCTCCTGCCCCATCTCCCTGAGCACCTCATCTCCCTGTCTGTTCAATACACCCAGGGGTGGGGACTCCACCCCCTCCCTGGGAGCCCTGTCCCACACCCCCACAGCTCTTTGGGGGAAGAATTTCTTCTGACATCTCATCTGAACCTGCCCTGGCGCAGCTTGAGGCCATTCCCCTTGGCCTGTCCCCTGTCCCTGGGCACAAGAGACCATCACCCACCTCTCTCCAATCTCCTCTCAGGTCATTCCAGGCAGGGAAAAGGTCTCCCCTCAGCCTCCTCTTCTCCAGTCAGACCCCCACAGCTCCCTCAGCTGCTCCTCAGGTTTGTTCTCCAGACCCTTCCCCATCCTGGTCCCCCACCTCTGGACCCACTCCAGGACCTCCATGTCCTTCTCAGAGTGAGGGGCCCAGAGCTGAGCACAGCACTCGAGGTGCAGCCTCACCAGTGTCGTGTCTGTTCCAAAAACTTTTACCTGGAAATTTTACTTCTCATACTGGTACCCATCTGGATGTGTGTGTCCACCAGCCTGTTAGTCTTGAAGGAACAAAACAAACCAACCCAGGGAGGAACCCAAGGAGGGTTGTAGGTACCCCCTATAAACACTTGCAAACAACTTCTTTGTGTCAGAGAAGGAAGAACATGGTTTCAGCCCTGACCTGTGATACCACTGTAGCCTCTGTCATATATATGTGTCCTCATAAATTTGCTGTATCAAAGGAGGAAACCGGCTTTTAACAACAACAAAAATTAATATCCAGGGCTAAGGTGATTGGCTTCTCTGAGGTGTTTTTCCTTTGCTTGCTTTACAACAGAGGCAGTATCACATAAATGTCAGAAATCCCCACACACCCCCAACTCCTCCCTTTTTTTTTTTACCCTTTTTGGTATTTTAAGAAATGAATTCAAACTGATTACTTTGTGGCTTTACTGTCTTCATAGTTTTTAGCACTGGGTTTATGATGACCAATCCTAAGGCTAGAAGCATGGCTAGAAGTCTAATTAACAGGCCATTAGATACATTCTGACATGTAATACAACATCTGCAATGACACAAAGAGGGGAAAAAGCCTGTCCACATGGTGACAGACACCTCACTGAGGAACTGGACCTCACAGCACGCCCTGAAGATGTAAAGGTTTGTGTTGAAAGAAAGATGTTTCACAGCAGGGCACATCTCTGAAACTGTTCTCTGCTTCCAGCTTTCAAAACCTAAATGTGAGGGCTGGGACAAACCATGATTCTGGTTTTCCAAAGCATCAGAGCAGCTTCTAAGGGATGTTCCAGGTCTTACGCTGGTACCGTTTGCTGAAGCTGAAATAATGTCACTTGTCACCTGCGTATGACTCTTACCTATGGCTTCTACCGCGCTCCCTTCCTTCCCCCGGAGCTGAGGAGCCTCTCAAAGCTCACAGGCTCAGACCCTGGAGAAGGATGAGGTGATGTGGATCTGCATGAGGCCAGTTAAGCAGAGAGTTAATACCAACTGGTGCCAACATAGTGTACGTGTGTTGGTTGGGCCGATCCTTCAAGGGACCGTTGGGAATGTCCTCGGGTCCACAGTGCACATGGCAGATTGCCCACTCCTCGCTGTCACAGACACAGGCCACAAGCTACTGACTGGGGACTTGTGCACTTGGAGCTGGGATGCCCTTGGATGCATCAGCCTAGAAAAAACCTGCCTGCTCAAGAGCCTAACGAGGCATCACGTAAAGTTACGCTGCCTCGGCGCAGTGCAGGTAAAGCAAAGCTGGATCCATCTCATCCTGATACCGGCCACCCATCACTAGGTGCTGTGTGCAGTCGCTCTTCCGAGGGTCACAGTCATGTGTGGGGCTGTGGGGCAGTCCTTGGATTCATGTGTGATGAGGACAGCAGTGGTGACCTCACAGAGCTTTCACGTGTGGTTCCTGCAGAGGAGTTGGGGTCTGCGGGGGGATGTCACGCCGGCAGAGCGCACGCTCTGAATGACCTTCCCCCACGGACCAATGTGCAGGGACCAAATCCCTCCTGCTGTGACACACATTGTCCCTGGGTGCAACACCCGGGCACCTGCCTGCCCCACCTGCAGGTAAGACACGTGAGAAGGTGAAACATTGCAAGGTCCATTTGGGATGTGCTCTAGCACCGGCTTAGAGCTGCCTTTAGGAGTCTCCAGGAATACCCAACCTCTTTGTGTGCCAGGCTTGGCTCCCTGCCCCTAACTGAAGAGCTGCTCTCTGGCTCCACCATCCCATCAGCTGCTCCTGCACAAGGGCTTTCCTCTCTTTGCTCCACACTGGTGTCAAGGAGAGAGTGAGAAGGAAACTACTACAGTGCCTTACTACACCGTGCCTTCATCACAAGTGTGGAAGGGAGATCACGGGGTTTGCATCCTTCAATATCCTGCTCAAGCAGCCCGTGTCCATTCTCTCAGCCCCCAAAGCCCCACCAGTTGTAAGCAAATATGACAGGACATATGACAAGGGCTGAACTGTGACAGTCCCTCTCACAGAATGAATTTTCTAACGTTTAGTTGCAGGGTCTGTGTGTAATGGGAAAGGTCGTTAGTTAAATGAGCCGAGAGCTTCAGAGGTATTGAGCACCGAGTGCCGCTGCTGCTTCAGCACAGATGGTCATGCTGGAAGTTTCCACTGCCCCATGGCCTCTTGTGTGATTCATGTGGCTCTGGGGAGGGAGCACAGAGTGGTATCAGGGGGGACAGAGGGATGGGGTGGGGGGCAGTGTCTCTCCCCCATGGTGCACTCAGCAACTTGACAAATGTGAGGCCCCGTTCGTGCTGGTGCACGGTGTGTCTGATGGTGGTGGCATGCACTGATACACACAGATGATGGCAGCAGGACTCAGATAAGCCTTTAAATCTCTTTTATCTTCCTTGAAGAATTACAAGGAAGAAAGAGAAGGAAACCCTAAGCAATGTATCCTGCATAAAGATCATAAGTCGAGATCAAAAGTCTGTCTGCACTGAGGTAGTCCAGGAAACTACTTGGAGATAATGTCAGTGATAGCTGGTCAGTCATGTGTAATGGTGTGTTAGATTAGGTGGGTGGGGGGACGGAAATTCAGGCAATCCATACCTCCCAAAGCACCTATGGATTGCTGCCTGAAGCAGCTATGGCTTACTGCCATTTCCATGGGTTCTAGGTCCATATGACAGCAATTACTCCTCTTTCTTAAACAACTGAACGTGCAACTCTTCACCCAAGACTGTACCAGCATCCCAGTTCTGCCAGCCTTAAAATGGAATTGAAATACAAATGTAAGTATGAGTGCAGGCTATACCATTGGAAGTGGAGATGGAAGAGGTTAAAACATCTGTTTTTGTGCTGCTTATAGACAGGAGATATACTGGACATTGTATATGAGAGGCCCTGAGGAAACATCAGACAGAGAATTAATGCTGAGATCACTGGTACCAGCACAGTTTGTAAATGGGATAATTGTGAAAGCTCCAAGTGTGTAAGGAGAGATGCAGAAAATCAGAGGGTTCTGCTATGCACCAGTCTGGTGTGCTAGAGGTGGGCTGTGGGAGAAGGTCTCGTGGCTGAGTCCTGGGCTGTGATAAAGAGGTTAAAACATGCCGGGGTTCTTTCCATCCCTCTGAGATAAGGTGGTTTCAGCAACACATGGAGCTTGCTGTAACCCCCCTTCTAGTTGGGCTTGCACTACTGTCCACCACAGCTGTTCTTCTCTGGGTGGCACTAGTTTGAGTCTACCACTTAGAGAAACCTCTCTCAGAAGGTTTGGGGTATTCCTGTTGTGACGTTGCAGATATTTGACCCGATTCTCCTGTCTAACAGCAGCACCACAGCTCAGTGATGTCCCACAGGAACCAGGGGAGTCTTCTGAGGTGTGTCTGTGCATCTGGTGGTGGAAGCTGCTAACTAAGATCCACAGATGCCAGTGGATGAGAGGCTGGACAGAGATTCAAACCAGATGGTTCCTCTTCCTGGCCCTGGTGGATCTCTGAGGCTGCACCAACATGCCTCAGTTTCCCTTTTGTAGAATGGGGATAGCAAAGCTTGTTTCTTTATAAAGCCCTGCAAGGACTAGATGTAATAAATCTACAGTGTGACTGACCAGCTGTCAGTGTCTTGACACTGGGATGGGTCACAGCTGGAAACAGTTTGACAGGTTAATGATTGGTCCTATTGACTATGGAAGTGTGGTGAGCTCTGAGGCAGCCAGATCAGAGAAACAGCTTGAAAGTAAGTAGGTGTCCCTCGAGGTAGCTCTGAAAAGTGGTCAGGTAGAAAGAAAATGTGGATTTTTTTTTTAAAAAAAAAGGGAAAAAGATACCTTCCAAATAGAACAAAAATAATTGAGGCTGATTCCCAAAAGCTGAGGTTTCTTGAACTTGTTTAGCCTTTAACTTTGCACAGTGAAGCTTCTACCTTTTACCTACAAGGAAAAGCTTTGGAAGGGGTGGGGGAAAGCCAGTTTCTGTGTGTTAATGACTGTGTAGTTTGCCTCTACACTCAGGGAAGAAAGTGGAAATAATTATGGTAGGGGGGGAGAAAAAAAAAGCAATAAAACTAATGATATGCATTTCCTATCTTACCCCTGTCTGCTCCAGCACTAATTACTAACCCTAACCTAATAAAGCACATAAAGGTTTTCTAAACAGCCTCTTGAGATCCTGCCCTAAATCGTTTAATAGAGCAGTAAATTTAGCAAAGTGTTAATCATCTGGCAATCAATATCAGGCAAACAATAGCTGTAGACTTTGGAAGAGCAAAGGTTCTTTGTGTTTCTGTTTACCTGGACCGCGTGTGGGAAGCCTCTGGAGACACAACACTTGCAAAATAGGAGTAAAGAAGAGGGAAGGTGTTGGAGCTGTCAGGTAAGAATCTGGGAAATGCAGCTGAGTCACAGAGATGGGGAATTAATGAAGACAGAAATAAAGCATGGGGAAACCCCTCATTTCCCTGGTGCTCAGGCTGTGCTCCTTAAAGTGCTTTCTGAGCATCTCAGACCTCTGTTACTTTAAATCTGACTCTTGATGTGCTTTAAAACCCCATCCCTTTAATGGGCTCTGGATGCAGTGATTCCCTCATACCTCTGATAATGCTGTTTCTCCTTTCTGTCCCTAACACAGTCTAGTCCATGATAGTGCAAACAAGAAACCCTTCATTAGTATCAAGAACTGTGGTGTTTGTCTTTAATTTCGAGGCTGTGTGCTGGTATTTACCTAGAAGAGGTGATCTGATCAATGTTACAGCATTGCTGATCTAAGAGAAGCATAAAAATACCTCCTGCATTTTTCAGCACTAATTATAGATCTCTGTTTAATCCAGTCATCATAAGTGCATAGTGTACCTATGGACATAGTGCAAAAATAGATGGATCTGCCGGGCTACTGCAGCAAAGACACATTGTTCTTTCCTTCTCAGTAGGGAACTGTAAGGATTTCATTTTACATCACATATGGCAAAGTGATATGAGGATAAAACTAAAACAAGCTATTTGGAGTATTAAGAAGTTTACAGATAGAGAAATTACAGTTTGGTTGTTTAAAAATTTGCATATACATATAATAAGATGCAGAGACCAGGTCAAACCTCACTGATTTTTTCTTGGAGGAGGAAGGTAACTAGAATCTCTAAAGGTGAAAGAAAAAAATAAACCCCGCTTGCCTATTCATGAGAAAAGTCTATACTTGATATTTTACCTCAAATAACAAAAAGCAGAGACATAGATGAATCATTCTGCATTTCTCATAGAGAAGAATTAGAGAGCCTGTACCATACACACTCAGAAACAAATAGTAAATAAAAGTAACCTTGGTACATGGGGTTAAGAAAGAGCAGGCAAGGACTTACCTACTGCCTCTGTCTTGAGAATGTGCAGAGAAAACAGGACAAGGAACAGCAATTCCATTATCATCTATCTTAAACAGGCTCAGTGCTGGAGCCAGAATTGATTAGCCTTCTTAGTATGTGATCATATTTCTGCTCTCAGTTTTATACTGGAGTAAGTAGCCCTGGACAGACCTGAAAGCCATAGCCAGGAAGGTGAACTCCTCCCCTTTGTAATTTCTCCGGATTTACCCTACTCCTGATTTGCCTGGATCTATTCATCCCTCCAAAAGGAATGGCAAAAGGCACGAGGCTTCCCAGCACCAACAAGTACCCCTGAGTGAATAACTGACACTGTGCAACCTCCCCCCAAGTAGTGACCCAGGACTGAAGCACTTTCTTATTTACTGGAAGCTTTTAGTAGTGTTTTGTTTCACAAACCCCAAGGAAACAAACACAGGAACAGCTCCCTCATCCCCCCCCTCCTTCCCCATCCCCACCCTGCCACCCTCCACACCGCTCCTCAGGTCTGGAGTGGGGTTGTGAGCCTGGAAAACGGGACTTCTCCCTGCAGGAGCAGGAAATGCTGATTAGGTGCCATTCCAACACCGTCCTTCGACGTGCTTTTGTACTAGGAGACTTCACTGAGGACTCACCATCCCTTTGGGGAACTTTCTCCTTTTTTTTTTAAATACTTTTTCTTAACTTTCCTGTTTCAGGTACTATCATATAATATATGCAATTTTTCCCCCTGTCCCCTTTGCTTTCTTATCTGAATGCTTTAATTCCATGTGTCTGATTCAGTGGTAATTCAGGCTCTATGTTCAACAAATAAAGGTGTGTACGGGAGAGCAGCGCTGCTGAATTCTGCTCTATAGTCTTTATTACAGATGTATTTTCATCTTTCCATTTAGGGTTGGTTATGATATGGCTGAGGAAAAGAGTAGCAGTGCAACATCTTCTTCCCCTTCCCCAAATACCTCTCTTGACTGTGGGGATGAGACCCATGTGCTGGGTTGGGTGCAAGAAGAAGAAGGTGTTTGACCCAGTGCTCCTCTGTGAAGGGGTGAGCAGAGTGAGGTGGCATTGTCCTGCCTGTGCTGAACAAGCCTGGCCATCCAGCAAGGGCTGAATTAAAAGAAAAAGAATTAAAATAAGGATCCAAAAAAAGCACTTCTTGCCTTTACCAAGAGTTGTGGACTCCCAGGTGAAGAGTACGGCCATTGCCCTGTTAGTAGTAGGGACACAGAGGATCAGGACCTGTAGTAACAATGGGAACTCTGACAGCTGACTTGTGAGCAGGTCTTTTATTCATAAAAAGGATGCCTATAAATAACACTCCAACAATGAAGATTTGCTGGGTAGTGTTTTTCCATCCTGGATTAGGTAGATTAAAGCAGGAACAGACGATGATTTGCCCAGCACATGGCGCTAAGATAAATAGTTGCTGCAGTGACAAGAACAATAAGGGAATTTGTTGCATTTTTTCACTTCCTAGTTCCTAACAGCCTCGGTGGAGTTGTCTGAGTAAAGTGTGTGCTGAGCACGTGGAGACACATGGGGTACCAGTGGGGGTGATGGGGGTGGCAACCTCCAGGGCATCCACGGGGCATTTTGCTTTTGGGGTTTGGGTTTTTTCTGGGGGTGATTTTCAGTGGGGGAGATGAATCAAAGTTCGTTGATTAAGTTTTAATTTAGTATTTTTTTCTCTGTGTTGAGTTCTGTGAAGGCAGAGAGCCTGCTCAAAACCCTCTGGTTAGGACTGAAAACTGAGGGTTGGAAATTTTGATCTTGAAATTTTGGATTCTTGGGTTTGTCATGGATTTTTTTTTTTCCTTTTTCTCCACTTTCCAGCCTGTCATTCCTAAAGTAGAAATAAATTGTGCTGCAGTCAGATCTGTGCTGGAATGTCAAGGCAGACTCAAGGAAAGCCATTCCCCTTCCTTATGAAGTCTGTAATCTAAATAAGCAGGACAGACATCATGTGATCTCATTTTCTCGTCTGAAGAAACTTATCTGACAGGCACTTGGTTATCAGCTCTCAATGGCATCCTTTTTTAAAGGAATTGCACTGTAGGTGAGTTCTACATCAAGGCCTTTGGACGTTGAACCTAAATACATATGAGGATCTCAGTCATAGGAGCCAAGAGCTGAGGTTACACAGGGAACCAACACAGATCCCTGAACCCAGAGCTGGGTTTTCCTGATGTAACGATTGCAGTCACGTCCATCACTGTGGGAGGGAGTCTCAGAAAGTAAAAACTGACCTTATTTTGTGGCCTGGAGATCCACAGCAGCAAAGATTTTGGAGATGTTTTTCCCCCTGAGATCTGACATCAGCCTGCAGCTACCAAAGGGCTTTCCAGGAAGCTTGGAGGGGCTGACGTGACATAACGAAGCTCGTGTGTGTCTGAGCCAAATGATCCTACCAGGTGCTGAAGGGAGGAAGCCCAGAGCTGTTCCCAACCTTCCAGCTGCCTGGCTGCAGTCCCCTGTGTCCCAGGCAGGAGGGATGACAGCAAGCTGGGTCTGACTCCATGGCACAGATGAGTAAGAGTCCCTGAGACAAGGTGGTGGCACAGGTCTTTCTGTTAGGAGGTGGAGCTGCTGCTCTTGGAAGGAAAATGTAAGATTTGTGAGGATGAGACTGACTTGAGGCCAAGTCCTGCTCATGGATGAGCTGAACTGGGAGGAACTGGCCAGGCAGTGGGAGAGGGAAACACTTCCAAGGACAAGTCCTCTTCCAGGACAAGAGGGAATGGGTTCAGCTTGTGCCAGGGGAAGTTCAGATCAGATATTACAAAAAGTTTCTTCACTGAAAGAGTGGTGAAGCATTGGAACAGGCTGTCCAGGAAGGTGGTGGAATCACCATCCCTGGAGCTGTTCAAAAAACAGGTCGATATGGCACTTGAGGAGTTGGTTTACAGGTAATGTTGGTGTAGGGCTGAAAGTTGGATGTGATGTTCTTGAAGGTCTTTTCCAATCACGATGATTCTATGATTCCAAGAGACTTAAACTGCTGGTGAATGTTGTGGTTGGTGACTGGGTGTCTGGGAAACCTGCCCTTTGGAGGGACAGAACACACCAAGTGCTCTTCAGCTTGTTGTGTGTTGGAACCTTCTTCACTGGAACTTCCCAACCATGAACAGGAAATCTGGGGTTGGGTGAGCAGTAGCTCTTGGTGAATCAGAAACATTCTTTGACTTTCACGTGAAAATGTGAGCTGGCCATGTCTCCTCACGAGGTGCATCAACTGTTTATGACCTGGTTTATGCCGTACCTGAGGATTAGACCCTGCACTGTGTGATGTCAGCCTTAGTCAAGCGGAACCTCTCTCCATTTCCCAGTACTTATGTAAATCATGTTCTCCTCAGGGATGACTCCCCTTCTCTTGGTGAGCAATGAAACACCAGCAACATGCAACTCAGCGTGTCCCAGCAGGCCAAGGCTGGGTTCTGGCAGATGTGTGTCTCCAGGCCGGCTTTCACCTCTTCCTCCTCACCGCCCGTCGCGCGGCTGCGCCTGGCTCTGAAGCAGGAGCATTTCTGGCCACTGCTCTCTTGTGACAAGAGTCCTCACCACCCCTGTGTAGCTGCTCAGCTCAGAAGGGTGATGCCTTTCATGCTTCATTCCTAAGGATGTTTTCTGGCTTCTTCACAGAAGAAGCTGTGTTATTGCTAATTTCTAATTTAAAAAGCAAACCTTCCAGAGATGGCACAGTCAGTATATTTACAGGAGTATAGGGAGGTTTTTTCCTTGTCAAAAGACCTCATAAGAGGCATTTGCTGTCTTGATACCTGTCCAGCCTGTCCTCGAATGTTTCTAGGGATGGGGCATCTGCCACCTCTCTGGGCAACTTGTTCCAGGTGTTTCACCACCATCATCATAAAGAATTTCTTCATTATGTCTAGTCTAGAACTACTCTCTTTTAGATTAGAACCATTACTACCCCTTTTCCTGTCATTACAGGTCAAAATAAAACATGTGTCCCCACCTTTCTTATAAACCCCCTTTAAGCACTGAAAGGACCCAGCAAGGTGTCCCCAGAGCAATAACACAGCTTCCTCACAGAAGAAGCTGTGTTATTGCTGGCCAGCTTCATCAATGTTCATTTCCCTTTAGGCAGCATATTACAAGTCCCTCTAAGGTGAAAATCACATTTCTGGTCTCTCAGGGTGATTTCCAGGCTCTGTAAGGGTGGGGTTGTTCATGCAACAAGCTGTCCTTGCCATCATTCTACAGCTTGTAGCTAACATAAAGCTCCCCAGCACCCAGCACTCAGGTCTGATGATTGTCTTGGCTTTCTGCTCCTGGTCTTGGCTTTCTGCTCCATGAAAGCGTGGCTGGGGCTTCAGATAGCTCAAAACCTGGGAGGTGAAAATTCCTCAAAGGGAGTGGGTGGAGTTTTCTCTGTTCTGAAAACATCTCAGAAAAATCTTGGAAGGAGATCATACATCCCATTTGTGTCTTCCTCTCCAAAGAGGAAGACTTTAATCTGCATAAATTAAAACATAAATTGGATAAATAGGCTCCTTATTTGTATTACTCCCTTTCCTGTGTGTTCCTTATTTACAGGCCTCATGAAGCCCATTCAAAGACCAAGCAGATGGATGGTCTTGTCTCAAGGCTTTGCTGAAGGTTGTGGCAACTAAGAATTAATCACCTGTGACACTTGGCCACGCTGCACATCACCTCCTGGCTCATGTGTGTCCGTGCTTGGTAAAGTGAATCGCTGGAGCTCCAGGGGTTGAGAAGAAAGGTGAGCTGGTGCACAGCAAAGGAGGTCTGGTGTCCCAAGAAAGGGAGTGGGGATTGGCTGTGGGTTCTGGGACAATGCAGAAGGGAAGAAACCAGAGTAGTAAAAGCCCTTGTCCTCTCAATGCTTTGTTTGTACGTGCACAACCCGAAAAGCAACGCCAGAGGACCTGTGGCTTCGTTGTGCAATGGGGTTCTTACTTCCATTTCACACATGTGGGGTTTTCTCCTGCAGTTTCAGGTGTAACTCAAGTCTCTTGGTGTGTTATCAGCATAAGGACACAGATAATTGCTGTTCCATCATGCTAAGGTAAAAGTGTATGTTGACCAAGGGTTACTGCACAGAACTAAGGCTCTCAGCTTAGGGACCTAATTTCCTGTTTTGAAACCAACTTGGGCATGTCACAGCCAGGCTCAGGGGGCCTCTGAGCACTGGTGATTCCTGTTGAGGCCTGAGAGTTGCAGGTTATGGCTGTTTCTGAAGCTGCATCTCGGTCGTGTGACGTTTGATCCTCTGCAACAGCCACTGGACATGAGCGATCATTAAACATCCAGCCCGAGTCACTCATGACAGATATCAAAACAAAAGCAGTGTGGACATTCAGGTATGGAAAAATGTTAAAAAAAACCAAACCCAAAACTAAAAAGTGTTGCAGAAGGGGAAATATCTAGATAAACATCAGTCAAAGGCTTTTCAACAGCAAGGTACGGCCAGTGTCTAAAGAGAGATACTGGAGATTAGATTCAGTTCACTCTGTCCTGCACTTCTGGGTGATCTTAAGCAAATAATGTGATTGTTCTTTTCCCACTTATAAAATGTAGATAAAGCTCTTTCCCCACGGGAGTGTTGTGAGTGTCAGGACAAGAAAGATTGTGGATTTCCTAGAACAGGGGAGTGTGAGAACATCCTTGAATCGAGATTGCTGCACATAAGGATCTGGCTATGTGGGAGCTCAGTGTTTTCAACTCAAAATATTTTCATCTGGTTTTGAGGGCTCCCACTTTATTACAAAGGATCAGAATACACAAATCAGGGGGGTTGTGTAAAAAGTAATAAATCAGTCTCCACTATAACGCTGTCTCCTTTGATCTGGCAACATTATGCTAATTTTTATGCAATAATATTAGGGAAATAAGATTATAAAGCTTAATGAAGAGCTATTTATGCCACTTGATGTTATCTTTAATTACATTCTGATCTCATGGGGTTCAGTTTTTCATGCTCAAACACCAAATTTTCAAATTAGAGAAATTTCAAGTAGGTTTTTTTTCAGGAATAGCTAGGACACTTAGGAGCCCAAGTTCACAGATGTGCCCTTCTTGGTAACTAGGATGTTTTTTAAGAGGTTTTACCCCCTGGATAGCCAACTGCTCCCAGAGCCACGGGAAGCACCAGATCATCAGCTCAAGCCCGGTGTCTTCTGCCTCTCCTGACCGCTGTTCATCAGGACTTTGCGTTACCTGCTGACATACTCGCTGGTATTAAAAGGACTTGCTGACTCGCAGTGCTGGCACCGACAAGGTGACAGAAATACGAGAGCCCTTGTTCAGCAGCAACCTCACACCAAAGGTGTGGTTGATGAGGTACAGGATGCACAAAGGATGGTTTATCTGTGATGCTGCTGAGAGGAATATTTTATAGGATAATGGCACATTGGTGGATGTTAATCCGTCTTCATCTCTTATTTCTATATACTCGTTCTTTGCACTTCCCTGTGACCATCTGAAATACATTTTACTTATTTGCATAGAGTATTTCCAGTATATAACTGTGTGCTAATTGCACTCTAGTATATAACTGTGCTAACTGCACCCCAACATAAATACACTTCCATGCACTTCAATAGGGAAAAAAGAAGCTACAGAATTTTCCTCTTTAAGCCAAACATTTTAGCACAAGTTTCCTACATCACGTAGGGCAGAGCTGCCATAGAGTTCACAGATTTACAGCTTTACAGCTGGAATTGCTGGTGTAATGATTGAACACTGGATGTGCAAAGCCCATAAACTCATCCCAGCTGCTGTTGCAATATCAGGGTATGAAGTTGTTCGCGATGTAAATTAACCCTTCGTTAGGACACCAGAAAAGCGGCCTCGGGGTGACTTCATAGGTAAGGTGGCTTTGCCAGGTAACTTTGCTAAAGGAAACTTGCAAAAGCTGCCAGCTTGGGTGCAGGGAGATGCTGGGGAGCAGCCAGAGCAGGTTGGAGATTTCTCCTTGTACGTGGGCGCTTGGAATGAAACGTGGGGGACACAGAGCCGACCCACACTCAGCATTAGCCACTACAACAGCCACTTGTGCGTAGAAAACCCATCCGCGGTGCTGTTCGTGGTGGCACAGCGGTGTGGTGCCCACCTGCACCGCTCGGTCCAGGTCCTTACACCCCCGCTACAGCCCGTAGTTTGTTCCGGCAGTGCCCTCTGCTGACAGCGTGGGATGGATCTCCAAAGGGCATCTTCCCCTCGAGCCTCCAGCATCTTAACCCGCTTCTCAAAGTTCGTTTCCCTTTAAAACAGACGCAGAAAGGAAAGACAGAAAGATATTGTACTGTTTTTTTTTAATGTAGGAGTTATGTGTTAGCTTTTAACAAGCAAACACAGAATGTCCTGTAACAAGGGTTTGAGTATAGAGGTCTGGTGTTTGCTGGCCCCATTCCCATCCTAGAATTACAGTGGATAAAAATGGCATTTTCAGAGCTGCTTAGGCATCTTACTTCACTAGTAAAATCAATCTATCAAAGAGTTAAGCCATTCTCCTTAATTTCTTTGATGAAAAATAATTTGACAACTCTTTAAATTTTTTTTAACCATCACCTCTGATTTACACAAGGGTAAGAGTGGACACACAATTTCAGGTGTATTCTGACAACTTCTGAGTACCCCAGTACTGAGACATTTCAGTGGGCCCAAGCACAAAAGCATCTATGGAGACAAAGGCTCTTCTCTTTATGGGTCTCCTCTGAAGTGCTGCAAGTCATCATATGGTTTTGCTTAGAAGCTTGGGGTTCATTCTGTAGCTATGACCTGACTGTGCTTAGAAAAGCAGCAACTGTTGGCTGCCTCGATTTGTAACTGTGAGCAAGAGACAGTGAATGACTGGGTTCTATTCTCTCCTCCTTAATCTCAAGCACCTTGCAAGTTTTGTGGTGTCACTGGAGTTGATCTGAACTTGGGTCTCACATCCCCATGGAACTGGTGTCCAGGTTAGTGGCACAACAGTGATGTTGTTCTTTGATTTCCATCAGTCACACGCTCCCCCCCCTCCAAAATAAACAAACAACCCACCCACCGCTCTCACTTTTCTGACTCTCCAATCTTCTCTCTCTCTAACCTCTTTGTGAATTAAAGCTGAATTCACACTCATTCTGGTTTAGAACATCCTCAAAGACTTCAAAAATACTGAAGCCATTATTCATCTGCACAAGAACTGGCTCGAGGTTGCTCTTGGTAAAGGTTGCTTTAAGCGGTTCATCTATATAGTAGCAAATAGGATTTCTGCTTTCAGCTATCCTAGCAACTTAAAGGTAATTGGCTCTGCTCTGAGTTGGTAACCCAAATATTTAAAAACACGAGTGGTTAAAGTTTAATCCACTGTTACCATGATGATGTGGCAACAGAAGCTGTGTGCCAGGATTCACTCTTCGCCCCGCGGTCCAGGCGGCAGTCCCAGGGTATGGTCTCTTACAGAGTACAGGATGTTCAAAGCAAACCTCGTTAACGGGTGAAAATTGGGGTTTTCCACCATGAATGGCTACCCAAACTGCTCTGCTAACCACACTGACATTTGGAGTCACTCCTTGGTACTTGCACTGGGCATCCCTCAACTGACCATTAACATAGCATCTGTGATCTTCAACTGCACTGTCATCTTCACCAGGATCGCAACGAAGGATCTGCACAAGCCTATCTCTATACTCTTCTGCAATTTGGCCTTCTCTGACCTCTTCACCAGCTTTTCTGGCTTCTGGATTACGATGCTGTTCATCACCAATCCTGATATTACAATCTTTGGATCCAAGGATATGCTTGCCCCTTATGCCTTATATACCACCTCCATTTTATCCACCATCTACAACTTGGTAAGCATTGGAATCGAACGCTACCTGGCTGTGGCTGAAAGCATGAGGACAAGATTCAGGGTTGCCAGAAACCATTCTATTGCCATAGTTTTAATTAACTGGCTCCTTGCCTTCTTTTTGGGCTGCTTGCCACTGATGGGGTGGAACTGCTTGAGCATGGCTAAAAACCTCTCTGTCCTCTACAGCCCATTTTGTGTTGACTACCTCATCTTTGTTGCCATTCCCAACGTTGTGGTGGCTTTTATTATACCACTGTTCACCTACCTCAGGATCATTATCATCTTGAGGAAAAGAAAGCTGAGAATGAAAGCGTGTGGGCAAGCTACCGGCACCTACAAATCAGCCGAAATCCAGGTTGCCAGAACCAGCATTTTCATTTGGCTCTTGGCGTTGATCTCCTACGCCCCCTTCTTCGCAGGAGTCATATTTGATGCCACTAACCACCAGTGCCACATCGACCTCTACCCGGGCGTCTACATCTTCCGAAACTGCACGGCTATGCTGATAACCATCAACTGCTTGGGAAACCCCATAATATACACCCTGAAAGCCAAAACACTGGGGGAGAAACTCAAGACTCTGAAGTGCCTCTCCACCGGTCGGGTGAGAGCTTGCACCATCGAGAACATCTAACCG
>VXBZ01006689.1:115202-136400 GCA_013399135.1 Heliornis fulica
GGGGGGGGGAGGTGGAGGTGTTACCGGCGGGGTCTGTGGTTGGGGAGGCGGTGAGACGGGCTGCGGGGGCCGCTTACCGGCTCCTCCCGGCCTTACCGGTTCTCTCGCCCCGCAGCTGCTCCGTGCCGTGCTGCAGGACGCACAAAGGTGAGNGGCAGCACGCAGGTAGGTGGGACGGGCGGGGAGGGCGCGGGGTTCCCCGGCCACGCTGCAGCGCTCCGTCCTCACCCGCAGACAGCCCCTGGACGGTGGAGGATATCCTGACAGAAGATGACGAGCAGGACCGAGTCCCGCTGCAGAAACTGAAGCTCTTAGGTAATCCCGGGTGTCAGAGGGCAGCCGGGTGGTGGCAAAGCGAGCTGAGGTATCCACCGTGCCCCTGACTCCTTCACAGAGCACGGCAGCTTCTCCCGGCTTTCTCCCTTCTTTGGGAGGTCTCAGACAGGTGTCAGGTACCTGGTGTTTCACCACATCTCTCAGAGTTTGTGTGTGAAATAAGGGTGCCCTCAACTGCATCTGTGACTGGTTGAGACTAGTTGTGTTTATCTTTTATTTTTTTAAGGGGAATCAGTGTAACTGAGAGGCTTGCTGCACAATCCACATCTCAGGCAGCTGCTGCTGACCGTCGATCAAGCAGAAGATAAAAGCTCCCTTATGAAAAAGTACATGCAGGAGCCGTTGTTTGTGGAGTTTGCAGACTGTTGTTTGAGAATTGTTGAACCTCCAGAGAAGGAGAACATTCTTCCAGAGTGAGCTACGTTGGGAACTCTGCTCTTTCCTCTGACAGAAGAGATTGGGCAGCAGTTTGCATCGTTCTGGGTGTTTCCCCATGGTTTGGTTACACTGTGGATAGCAGTGCTCTAATTTTCAACTTATAGTTGGTAAGCAGTGATGTAATACTGGACAGATTTCTATATGCTAGGAATTAAACTTCTTGTTCTGTGGACTTGTTTTCTGTTGGTACAGAAATCCTGTCAACCATGGGAAATTTTGCTTCCCAGTAACAGTTAATATTAAATATATTTGCATTTGTTTTAATCCTGAAAGTAATCTGAACCTTTTTTTGTTGACTGAACCTCGTTGTGGATGGTCAGACACTTTTACAAGGTAATGAATAGTTTATTTTAGAATGGCATACACAGAAAAGCTGAACAGTTTCAAGACCCCTGTGAGCAAAAAAGAGATGGTACAGACAATCTTGGTCCCTTGGCAGAGGTAGTGGGATTGATGGGGTAGAGCTGGTAATGCAGGGCCGTTGTGGCAGCACAGTGTTGTGGTTGTAGAGATAAAAAGCAAGAGTCCAGTCTGGCTTTTCCCTGAGACATCTGCCTTTAGTGTTACAGTTGATGGCTGCTTGGTTCCCTGGTCAGAAGTGTTATGATGTTGCTGAAGACTCAGCTTAGTCCTACCTCCTGCAGAGAGTCCTGTTACATCAGAAATGTTTGTCTTGTTTGCTCTCTCGTTACCAGCCTCTTGCTTCTCCCAGGCAGTGCCAGAGTGTTCAGTTCAAGCACATATTGCTTAGAGCACTTGATCTATTTAATTATATTGAGTGTTCTCAGAGTACTGATACTTCCTTTAATACATATGTGTGTGTGAGTGGAGAAGTGCCCCCAATGTGTTCTGTGTTTGAAGTAGGTTACATGATACTATATCACACATAGAATGCATCAGTATAGAAAGCTCTGAGGTAGCGGCAGATACGGACGTTGAGTGATTGGAAAGCAGCAGCTTGCAGACAGTCCTTCCCTGAAGGAAAAAGTACAGTACCTGCTGACAGCTAAAACCTATGTTGGGAGGAGGTTTTTTCTGTCCAATAAAATCTGGTTGAATCCAGTGAAGGAATATGCAGCCGTGTGGGGACTGACATCTGCGTAATGCAGGGGAGACTTCCTACAGTGGAACTTGATTGAGCCCTGGAAGAAAGAGGTGGAGAGGTCAGCTGATGTTTTTGCCAGAGTTTGAGCTAGTTTTGTTGTTCAGACTACATAGTGCTTTCCTGTTTAAGCAGCTGAGCAAGGAGAGGGGCAGACCCCCCAGAGTCCTATTGCAAACGGATTCAAGAGATGTGATTGTTACAAAGAGCACCAGTACTGTAATTTGAACTGAAATTAGCTAAACTTAGGAAGATTTGAATATTTCAGTCTGAGCTTGGTACTACTTCCTCCTTGTAATAACTGTGAACAGCATAGGCTACATTCTTGCATATACAATTTTATGCAACCTCAGAAATCACACCAACATAAAAACCCAGGCACAAGGTGATTTGTAACCAGAGTGTGCTTTCTGAGAGAAGCCAGCATGAGTTGTGGCTTCTTTGTAGTAAATGCTATCTAAGACAGTTCTCTGCATGTGTAGATGAGGTATGTGAGGATTGCTTCCTGCCATGAAAATCCTCTATGCACATCAGTCTGTGCTATTGTCTGCAGGGTGATGTTAATGTGGTTACTGGGATATTACCAATGTGCCAGGGGCCTTTCCCTAAGTGGATGCCTTTTATGTGCTCACCTGTTGAGCAACAAAGCTGAAAAAACATGTAGTGCATAATAGCAGAGCTCACGTTGGAATCCTCTGCTCTCTGGTTTTGAAGCAGAGCTTTGATCAGTATGTGCCTCTGACAGAGATTAGCAAGAGTTTCAATATGTAGTTGAAAGTCTCAGTCCTGTGTCTGCCTCAGTGTGTGCCAGAGTCATCCTCACTTCTCTAAGCCCATGCAAAGAGGAAAACTGTAGAGTGAGAGCAGAGTTTGTAGTTGCTCTGCTTGATAGTGGAACTCTGGTTCCTGAACTTGTGGCAGCTTAACTGTGCTGCCAACCAAGTGCATGAGGTTTGTTACCTGTGGGAGAGCTCTGACAGAGGTGATGCCACAGCCAAAGGAACAGCTCTCCACCTTGCAGCAGTCGCTCTCCTGAAGTACTCTGAGACATGCCAGCAGGGACAGGTCTCTCCGCAGCCCTGCTACAGTCACAGGTGCAGCAGCCAGGACAAGGCCAAGGGGCCAGAACTGAACTATGGCACGCAGAGGCCAAGTTGTTTCCAAAGAGCAAGGTGCTTTGGCAGAGATGGCTGTAGGTCCAGGAACTGAGAAAAGCTCCTTTTCTCCACCCTCGTCCAATTCAGCTGCTGCCAACGCAGCCATTTTTGCCTGATAAAGAGATGCAGAACAATAATCTTGAACAAGATTCTCAAACATCTTGAACAAAATGAAAAACCACAAAACCAAGAGTGTAAAGAGGGCATCTGAAAGGATGGGACACCCTTTGGGACATCCACCCCCCTGTTTTACAAAGGTAAGGATCAAGTTCACTCCGGGGTCTGTCTCCGTGCTGCCACCCTGTAGAAGCAGCAGTCCCAGACTGGCATCTCAGCTTGAGATGGGTTTTCTGGAGAACTGGCAGTATTGGTTTGTGCAGGTACTTGGCAGAGGTACACTCCTCAAACTAAAATGCCTCAGTCTCTCAATTTCAGCGCTCTCCCATACCAACATACTTACTCTCCATTTCCTCCAGCCGTGCTTAATAATGTTGGCAGCTCTGCGCATCTTCTGGAAGCGACTCCTTGCTAACCAGGAGCGGACAGCTGGAGATGTGATGAGAAGAAATCTGAGTACAAAGCATCTCAGCACCTCTTGCACACAATATAAGAGAGATTCCCTCCATGTTCAGTTAACATAACCACTAAACATCCAGTTAACTTGAAATTCTGCTCGTTACAGTCCGTTTGGCTGCACCCATACCAAATTACCTGCTTGGATGACAGTTGCAGACCACCTCTGCTTCACTAGTTTCTTCTGTTTAAACCTTCTCCAGCAACACTGAATGCAAATTGCTTTCTCATTCAACACCTCAGCTCTTCGAGCTTCGAGTTGCTCCAGCTGCATTGGGGATACAAGCCTGCAGTTAGTAGTCCAGGATGGAGTTGTGCTCACAACTCATCTACAGTCTTGGTGTTTGTCAGACACACACATTTCAGTGTCTTAAATGCTGGATTAGCTTCTACCAGTGAGAGCTCTTAATGATTATTAGATAAAATGTGAAAGTTGAAGTAGCTGAGGGGGGGAAAAAGGGAGCTGTGGGGGGAAAGAGTAGATGTGCCCAAAGTCCCAGAAGTGTCTGGCTTAAAACTAGCCACACTGGAGCAGGTTCTCTGCAGCTGTGTCCTCTAGTATGCAAACTTTGCAAAAGAGCCTTTGTCTCCTTCATCTCCTTCACAAAGCAGCTGCTTAGGCCTGTCCAAGTAGCCAGGTCTGAAGTTAGGGAGAGCTGTAATCTGAGCCTGGAGGATACTGACAACACTACTCATAAATGCAGCTCCTTAACAAGGATGCTTTGAAACAAAGTGCTTCTGATAGTTGGGTTCTGCTGGATGTTTGGTTTAGTTTAATAATTTGAAGGGAAATGCTTGGTTCTGGTCCCACTGGCATTAGCAGGAATATCACCTAAACCCTGATAATAATCTCTTGGAATCCCCATTATTCCAGAACATCCCAGAACTGTTAGCCAAGGAAATGGCACTCTTACCACAGAATTAGCCAGAAATACTTTGGTTTTGCCACAGTACACTGAAGTGTTTTCTGCTCTGTTCCCTGTTTGCTCAGCAGTAGTTTGTCCTGTAACAATGTTCTGAAGGATCTCACAAACCAGGGAAAGGGATGCTTTGCCATCATTCACCACTGGAATCTCACCTGGGAATGAAGCATTGAAGAGAAATTGGAAACCAAACTTGGAAATCAGGGCTAAATGATTATCTTTACACTGAGAAGACCTGGCCATTTAGGGGGTGTACCCCTATGATGAGAGGGAAGGAGGTGGTGGTTGAAGCATTACTAGATCTAGCTGTATTGGAGGGAAAGATGTAGCAACATGGATTTTTCCATCTGCTAGCAACTAGAAAAACCAGCTTGGTGCATTTTAACCAGGTTGTTTGGGTGCTGGCTTATCACCTCTATTGCAGCCTGTCCACAGGTAATGGATATAGTCTTGGGTGGATCTAGTCAACCAGGCAGATGCAGGGGGGGCGAGGGGGTGCTCATGGCTGTCATTGTTTAAAGCATCCTACATAGAAGCTAACATTAGACTGCAACAGCAATCCAATTAAGAATTGATTTGAGTAGCACAGTTCTAAGAAAATCTGATGAAGTACCCAAAACTCAAAGCTGTTGGGAACAAAGAGCAGAGAATCAGACTTGTGGAGTTAATGTACTGACAGATGAAACAGTCTAGGCAATTCTACAGCTTTCATGGGCCATTGGAAGTGACTACAAGGACACGTACTAAGCAGCTTATTGCAGCAGTAAGAGGTTATTAAAACCTTCTCTGGAGACAGTACACAATTCTTTACATTATGAGACAAACAGATAGCCAGATAATTCTATTTGGAAATAGAGGTAGACTTAATTCAGACCTGTCCTTGAAAGAGATTGTGTTGTTCAAGGCAATGCTGCATGAGTTTCTGCATGCCCAATGATGGAACTTGATGGTCTTTGTATCTTTCCATCCTGGATACTGTTTGCTTTTCTGCTATAAATATTTCTGAGGAGATGAGAGCATTTTAAGGTACTGAAAACAAATAGAAGCAATTCTTGTTTACAGGAAGACACCTGGTAACTATGATGGTGTTCATGGGGCTGGGCTGATAAGGGAACCAAAAGCTTATCCCCACATTTAGGAAATTGTTTTGCTTTGTTTGCAGCTTATTACCCACTAAAGATAAAAAGGACCAGTAACCTATCACAATGAGGCATTTCAGCTAATGGGTTTATAATTGAGGGCAAAAGATATGGTGTGTAAGTAATTTCCCAGCCTGTATTTCATTACTTCATTCCATTTCTGCAAGGGTGAATAGATTTCCAGCCATTCTGCTTATCTGACACAGGCTGGTACTTACTGGTCCCTCTTCCCACATCTACTGGTTACTGAACAGACCCATTGGCTGAAGATGTGCTCAGTCTGTGAGGGGTTGGGGTGTTGGAGCAACTTTCACTATGTAAGCACCTGGTGAGCTCCTGCTTTCAGGGGTTTGTACCAAAGATGTTACCTTGTAGACTGGATTGTTTTTTAAATCCATCTTCCCTCTTGCTTAGAAAAAAAGAATCACACACAGGAGTTTGCAAAAGGTAGAAGAAGCAGCAGAATCCAGGTAAGCTGGAGGGTCAGGTGAGAAAACAAGGAGGAGGAAAAAAAAGAAAGGAAGGAAAAGGAATATAAGCAAAAAGGTAAGTGGTTTTCAAGCCTACTCAAGAATCAAATCAAACCCCAAACACCATCCTCACTGTCAGTGTTCTACCCAAGAGGAACACAGAAAACCAGGAAGAAGATGGAAGATGGCACTTCTTCCATAAGCATTAGGCAAATTAGAAAACCAAGTTAGTGATAGATTAGAAAAATATTTTGAAAATAGCAGTGTCCCTAGTGCTGGATACAGTCATTGTGTCTAATCCATGTGATATCCCATTGGTGCAGTGATCATTTCTCTTGGCAGCAGAGGGATTATCTGAAATGTACCTTTTTTCTCAGCAGCACTGTAGTTGCCTTTATCACACCCTCGGTTCTTACTGGAGCCACATGATTTTCTCAGTATTTCGTAGCGCTCAGTGAAACTTTGGAAGGGGATCCTGACAGACCAACAAACAGTTAATCCTAGGTAAGTATGGTTTGCTGTATGCAAATCACTTATCCTTTGAGGAGGGATAATTGCAGAATGGCTTCACAGATTCAGTGCACAGAATGCAAACAGACACCTACATAGTCACCAACGTGCAGGAAAGTACAGACTTGATGAAGAAACTCAATAAAACTGCCTATTGCCCAGTAAGGGTGCCTTTTGCCTGCAGCAAAGACTGGGCAGGAATTGTTGGGACAAATGAGCATCACCCCATTGATACTGAGCTGTCAGAAAGGTGCCTGGCTCAGGCCCTGTTCTCTGTGTCCTCTAAAGGTGGGCAAGAAAGTGCATCAAGGTGACAGGCTGTGATGAGATGCTCAACTTCAGGACTACACAGTGAATACCACTGGTAACTGAATTGCTGAAAAGGTTACTCTGAAGCCATGTTCAATCAGAATGTACATGACAGTCCACATCAAAACATCTCTTTCCCAGCTCAGGCTGGAAAGGTACAGTGAGTCCTCAGACCAGGGGTGTACTTTTAAGAATCCCATTGTCATGAAGGCAAGTTGCTCTCCTGGTTGTGCTGTTACTGTGCTTTTGGACTCACTAAACAAGCACTTTCATTATCCCAAACACAGATCAACAGTCTGGATTTGTGATGGGTATTTTTGTCTCCAAAGCATGACAGGTACTCAAAGAATCTTTAAAGCAAGAGGGGAGCAGAACTCTTCAGGTAGCTTTGAAAGAATCAGTGTGGTGGTCTGAAACAGACTACAGAATATTTCCTGATTATAAACTCTTCTTAGTAACTAAGATGCCACTAATAACTCTAGCAATGGATTATGGAAGATGTTGCTCAAGAAATTTGGACTTACCGAATAGGGAAACCTGCTGCACTGATGGCGATGGCTTCGACTATTCCACATGCCTGAAGCTGGCTGAGAACCTGAAGCATAAATTGAGATGATTTAGGCAATCAGCACCTTATTCTCTGTGGAAGCTGTGCTGGGCCCGAGTGACATTCAGCTCAGCACCCACACCTGAGCTTTGTGTGGTGGTGTGCACTGCCATGCTGCCAGCTGGGGACAGATGGAGAGGGGGAGAAGGGGACAGCACAGCCACTGAGCTTTAATACTCACAGTAGGGTCAGGGCAGTTCTGACACAGAGGGACACTCCTTGTGTGCCCTCTCTTGTGGCTGAATGCAGCAGAATATGAAAACCCAGTGCTGGTGTTTCTCAAGAGAGTTTAAAACTAATTCAGGGCTACTACAGCTGCTTGATTTTACATCAGCCAAGGTTCTCTAGTTCCAGCTTGAGCCTCTGCTTAAAGCCTCTACTGCTCTGTTCCTAAAGACATGCTTGTCAGTTGATCTCATCTATGTTGTTCCAGACTAGACTCCAGGAGCAAGCAAAGTTTTGTGGGCATTTACTGTGGAGATACCTGTGTGACCAGCACTGCTGAGCAGTCAGATCAGGTTTCTCTGTTTTAGGGGCTGGGGTGGTAGCACCCCAAATAATCCAGGAGTGCTCTGGTTAGAACGTTTCTCATACAGCAAGGATTTACATCTGGAAGAGTCGCTGTGCTTACTAGCTCCATGATTCTGAAAGGACATCTGTCTTGGAAGCTCCAAAGGACAAAAAGCTATTTCAAAGTGTACTTTGTAAGTGACTAAGGATCATAAGAAACCTGATGTAAAGACCTGCAAGATGTCTCTAGGAAACTTCTCACTGACTCAGGAAGGGCTTTGACAAGTTACCTCTTCTCTTTTGAAAGTCATTGCTTTGCAGTCAGCATTAGGCTTGATGCAGCGGATGTAATGCGGTGCGGTGCTATTCAAAATCTGCATGAGGTGTTCAAGTGAACCCTGGAGAAAACAAGTACAGGTTTAATTATGGACACATCCTCCACAGTTAGTTTAATCTATAGTCTAATAGAAGTCTAATAGAACTCTAATCAATAGCCTTCTTTAAAACCAAGGAAGCTGTTTTTCACAAGACTCGGTATTAGCAGAGCTCTTCTTAAGGACAGGCTGAGCAAAATAACTCACTCTATGGATGCTGTGGTTAAATTGTTGATGTCAGATTCCAAGTTTCCAAAATGATAACAGGGTCATCAGCTGAACCTAGTCCCTCGAGAGGAATGAGTAGGAAGAAGACTTGCAAAGACAGATGCCCAACCATAAGGTAAACTCAGACTGAGTTAAAACCCAGAGTATCAGGAGTCTGAAGCTCTTTCTGGCTTACAGCTGTTTAATAACATTTACTGATCTTGGTCCAACTATATGGTTTTCTCATCTAGTTACTAAGATAGCAGTAGCAAGCAGAAACTTGTGGAGGATGTACCTTGAACTTTGACACCACTGTAACAACAGCTGCTCTGTTCTGGGGTTTGATGTTATTCTGGTTCCTTTCTGTCACAGGAAATAATTTTTGAAGCAAAGCGTCCTTAGAATTCTGCAAAACCTGGACGAGCTCTGGGGGAATAGGGTCCTGTAAATACAAACATGACTCATTAGCATTTGGACTTAGGGAGGAACCTGCCACCTCTGCAAATGGCTAAAAATTCCCCAGGTAGAGATGGAAGAGTATTTCTGATGGCAATGTTGCTTTAAGCATAGCTGTAGCTTTAAATCTGAGTATGTTCAGAGTCAGATTCACACACATAAACCAGTATTTGGCTGAACATTTTGCAAATCCAGTGAAGTGTTTGATGCTCCAAACATTGTTTTCATTATACAATTTCAGTGAGCTAGAGGTCTTGGGACCAGTTTAATCCCCACAGGACAGTCTGCAGCAGATATTAGTCTATTAGAAGATCTTCCTTTTAATTAAACAAAGATGGTATTTTATTGCATCATGTTATTTCACTCACTGACAGCACAACAAGGCCAAAACTTGAGTTTTCTGGTACTTCTAGTAGTTGAGCCCATGTTTTGGTTCCTCATAGACTTACCTGAATCTTGGAAGGAAATGAACTGTTATATTTATGGTTATGCCCTGATGCCATTAACACTTCTGTGTTGTCTCAGGAATGAAAGAAGCTGCAATTTGCTGATACATGGTCTGCAGTCCTCAGTGGTAAGGTCTACTATCAGAGCATTTGCTTGTGCCAGTGAGGCTTCCCAAAATATTAGACCCAGAACATTACCCAGTTTCACATGGCCTTCAGGAGCAAGGTATGTATATCCAGAAAGCATCACTGAACATACATTAGTGGTGCTTTGATTTAAATCACTTTGGGTTTGTAGGAGTTTTGGGGTTTGGTTTATTTAATAGCTTTTTCTGCAAATACCTACCTTGTTTTTCTCCACCATTGCTGTCAGCTGATAGCAGACTTTGCCAGCATAATGTGAAATAATGAAGTTAGGCTTCTTACTAAACTTGTCTCGACTTAAACACTGATTATCAGACAAGGCTTTCTCAATGCGAGTCTGAAACAGGTCGGTGTTGGAGGGTCTGTTCAGACGGCACTCCTGCATAACAAACATGACAAAGCTGCAGCATCTCTTGTTTGTCAAAAAGAGCTGTCTTTAAAAGATAAATCACTTTAAAATCTTACTCATTTTAAGAGTTGCTTTGAATAAGCAAGCCCTGAAATACGTGGGAGGGGGAAGCAGAAAAAGAAATGTAATTGAGGTTTCATATCTGAATCAGAACATCCTGGATCAGAGGAAAAAAGGGAAACTCAAAATAAGAAGAAGCATTGTGGTTGTTCTGAAAAATAAGCTCTGCAGAAGCTTTATAGTCAACAAGTTTCCTACTAACTTAGCATTTATGTTTTCTTTGGTGGCACAGACGAAAGGGAGGTAACTAAGCCAGAAGCCGTAGGGGTTTAGGTCTGCACTTACCTCATTCAGCAAAGAAAAAATGCTGAGAGGATTGCCCTCTATCAGATCGAGGCAGTTCTGGTTATCCTGGTAGTTTATGAAAGACCACTGGATGCCTTCGGCTGCATATTCTTCCTGAAATAAGAGCAAAAGCGGTTATTCCGCGGCAGAGGGCACCACAGCTCAAGTAACTGTGTGCTTCCCGCTCAGCAGTGTCATCCCAGGCTCGGCCAGAGCTCAGCTCGTTCTGTGGCAACCCCGAGGAAATAAAACCAAAGGAGGATATTCTACCCCAGGTAGATTGGTGAGTAGGTTCCAGGCCATGCTGGAACAATTTAAGTATTTGGGAGCCTCACAGGTTTATCAGAGAGGGCTGTGAGGCTGCTTTAGAGAACAGAGTCTGCAGTCCCACTGAGCCTGTCCTGGCTGTGCTGGGGTTTGCAATGAAGGGTAAGGAATTCACCAAGCTCCTTCCTTACATTGGGACTCAGCCCTAAACCAACCTCTGTGTGCTGGACTTCACTAACTGGGCTCTATTTAAAACAATGTTTGATCCAAAAGAAAATGGAGGAAGAGCCTGGTGTCTTTCTAATTTGTACAATATTTGTGCTGAATTATAGAACAAACTGTCAGAGTGTTTAACAAGCACAGTCTCTGGGCAGTTATTTTCAAAGTTTCCTGCCAGAAGCTTGCTCAGCACAGCCACTAATGGTGTTTAAGTGTTTTGGGACGTGGCCAGATTAAGAGAGGTAAGAGGGCAGGCGGTAACTGGGAGGGGTACTATAAACAGAGGTCATGAATCAGTATCGAGGGAGGCAGTTGTGTGCTTGAACTTGGCTTCCATCTTCACTGCCCATTAACCCCTGGCATACTGACGACAGCATGCAGGCAAAACAAAACAAACAAACCAAAAAAAAAGAGGTTGGGCATATGAGAGCACAAGTTAAGGTCAAAGAGATACTTGTTTCTTGAATAAATTGATAAAACTATGCCATGAGGCAGAAGGTACTGTCATATTGGTGCCATAAAGAAAATTTCCCAGATTCCAGTTAATGGCAAAGAGTACTGTAGTAATGTCTGCATCATGTGGAGGAATTCAAGGAGGACTGAAGTATGTGTAGTAGAGTAGCCATCCAGGCCTGGCAGGGACTCTGTGGCGTTCAGATCATTCACATGAGAACTGGAATTAGCAGCATGTCACCAGTTAGGCAGGTGACTGCTATGTATTTAGAATGGTGCATGTATCTTCTCTGTCATGAAACAGCACAACTTGTACTTGTGTACCTCCTCACTCACAAATAGAAGCTGATGTGCAGTCTGGTTTTGTCTTTAAAGGTACTGGCATGACAGATGGGCTTATGAAGCTGTTCCCCTTTGCCACAAGACCCCCCACCAGGTACCATGTGCTGGTGATGGTCAGGATACCAGGCTCTGCCTGGTGCTCTGCCTTCACACTAAGCTCAGGTCTAGAGGCTCACCCACCCATACAGGCACTTTATACTTAAAAAGCATCTTTACTCACATCCCACTGATTTCTGTGGTGTTATTTTACTGCAGCTCAAGGTGCAGTAAGGCCAGCAACACAGAAATGTAGAGTCAAAAGATGTCTGACAATGAGATATTTACTGTTTGATTGTGGTGGGTATTATTACCTGTTGTGCCTTCAGGTAGTGTGCAACAAAGTGCTGCTGCAGTTTCTCATTGGCATAGTTAATGCAGAGCTGTTCCAAGTTGTTTTCAGGGAAGGCTTCAAAACCATAAACATCCAACAAACCTAGGAGGAACATAAGAAGACAATATGCTTTAGTCTAGAAGCAGCTCCAAGGACTTAGGGCTGGCTATTCAGTGATACCAGGGATGAATAAACCATACCTATGAAGCTGGTCCACACTGATGGATCTGCATAGATGCTTTCATTTATCACCAAAACGAGCCATTCAAACAGCCTGCAGGCAGAGACATCTGGATTAGTTGGAAAGTGCTTGCTTACAACAGAGTAGTGTTCTTTTATGGCTATTCACATGAAAGAAACTAAAATGATGATGTGCTGCTTGCTGCTGTTAAACAGCAGTTCTCTGCAGATCTCTCTGTTAGATACTGCAGCATTACCAGTATCTACAATGGAATCCAGGGTGTGTCAGGAGGGTAAGGGAGGGTTATGCTGCTGTTGAATCCAAGAAGAGAAAGCAAATCTCTCTGGCCTCCCTGTCCCCTCACAGAAGTTATATGGATCAGCAGAGCAGCCTGGGCTACGTGTCCTTACTTAGCATAGATCACTTTGGCAAGGCAGTCCCTCCTAGTCTCACATTCAGCTCTGGAGCATGGCTTCTTGAAGACCTGTTGTTGTTTTCCAGCAGTTATTGTTCGAATTCGTAGCGATTCCAGCAGTTCCTCCACAGGTATCGTCAGCAAATCTCCTGTGGTCTTCACAAAATCTGGTTCAGGGAAAAAAAATCAACATTGCAAGGTTATCTGGAGTGTCAAATGAATGTGGCCCCTGTAAAGTTACAGAAGGTCTAGAGATAGAATAGAAAAAATGACACTACCAACTTAAATGTGGATTTTGGATCTTTTTACCCAAATTTGGAAGAAAGTTTTGCAAGATCAGCCTCTTAATCTGGATGTACAGAACCCCTAGAATTGCAGGAACTCTATTCAAGATGAAACTATATCAGAAAAAGTCTGACATTTGTCACGCTGAACTAGCTGGTTTTGAGAGTATTTTCCAAGTGTCTTTGTTACTTTTTAATCTTTTTTGAGCAGAGACCTCTAAATCCAGATAGAGATCATCAAGCAGCCATGGCCATAAAAAAGAAAAAAACAAACAAACAAAAAAAAAAACACATCAATTTTGGGGATAGTAAGGAAATGTAATAATTCATTAGAAGAATATTTGCTAATGAAACATTTAAGATTTTGCTAACCCGAGCTGTATGCAAAACTATTTGAATATTAAGTAGTGTGAATTTAACTGCAATGTAACAGATGTGCTGTTACTAAGTGGAGTTTGAGTCTTTATCATGAAAAATTCAAAGCTCTAAATTTAAAAGCCCTGCTCTCCACTCTGGGTCAAGTTTCTGGAAGTCTTGTGACATCAGCATAAGATTCCAATCAAGAATAACAGTTCTGGCAATAACCCTTCTGAAATGACTTACAGTGCAGTTGCCTTGAACCTGTAACGGAAGGATGTTGCCTCTCAGAGAAGGGGCATATTAGGGCTTTGTTCAGTACTTCAAAACCTTGAAGCAATGAACAAAAATATGCTTAAATTTTGGTCTCTCCATGACCTTTGTAGCCTCCTATCAAGCAGGAGAGCATAGTAATCCTTCCTATTAGGCATCTGCACTAAGATAACAAGACTCTCTGGAGCACAACATGATCTTTGCCTCACCTTTGGCTTTGTCTTCTAGTTCACAAGGCTGAGATTCATCCACTGGATTAGAGAATTGGATGTTCCCAAGATGGAGAAGGCCTGACAGAACCTGAAATATAGTCAATCATTGAGTTTTTGAAAACAGAGCTGCCCCTGAGGCAGTGTCCTCAGCCTTCCTTAGCCACAGAACAGGACAAGACAAAACATTTCTGCACAAAAAAAAAAGAGCAAGTAGATCCCAAGCTTCTGTGTTAATTCCTAATGCTGCAATTACTGAAGGAAAAACAAAGTTCCCAGGTGCAGGATTTCAGGTAAGAATTAACATTTAGTTATGCAGCCTAAAGTGTAGCTGCAGTCAGGAGTACCAAATAACCCACGCTCTGTACAGTGCTCCATCTGTAGAAATCCCACACTAAAAAGACATTCCAAACATCAGGAGGAGCCTCATGGTGACCATGTGTTGTACCTGACCTTGAAAATATTGTTCTGCGTGGAGCGGTCAATGCCCAAGTGAAACATTGCATCTCTGGTCACCTCGAAGCAGTCCTCTGAAAAGCCAAACAGGTGCTGTTTAAAAGAGAACCAGGCACACAAACACAGCAAGCAGAAGACTTTACACTGCAACCAATTTAGCTGGAATCATCAAAGGAGATCAAGGAAGCCAGGTGATCTTTTGGTAACTCCCTGAGCACAACTGGGAACCAAGTCACGGACTGAATGCTGACTGTGGGGCTCTGAAGTTAGGCAGCAGGTTGCTGAAGCACATCCAAAGACAAGACAGTTTCTAAACATAGCCACAGGGAGATGCAAATTCACTAGGCCAGAAAACGCTGTCTTAAGCCTAGTGAAAACTCTTAATAGTGCAAACTGAAACTCAGAGAGTCACGTTAACACAGGTGGCTTTGCAAAATGTCTGCTGTTGGTTGGCCATGGTTGTGAGATTTAACAGGACAGACACATTTCTGCCTGCCTCCTTTTAAAGCTACTAATGGGCAGTTTGTGAAGCTGATCTTTACCATCTAAGTTTCTTTCAGAGTTTGGCAGCCAGCGGTAGTAAGCCCCTTCCGGAAGGTTCCACTCCAGCCTCTCCTCTGCAGTGGCACCTTTGGTGATCTGGAGAGAGAAAACAAGGCAACAACTGAATTCTGCCTTGGGTATTTCCATCTCTCTGACAATGGAGAGGAAAGCTCTGGGAGTGTGATTTAATTTGGAAGTGTGGCAGACAGGAAAACTCTTAAATATTAGAATTTCTGTCTGTGCTAAATCTGGTGACTTCATCCCCACTGTTTGTCAGAAACATGTAGCAAAATCAACTGAAGGCAAACCTGATAAAAAATATGGAAGTTTCTTTCATTGGGGGCCTGATAGGCAACTCTGGTCTTCTCCAAAAGGAAAGTCTGAATGGAAGCACTACTCAGATGATGAAATCTAGAAGGGAAGGGGAAAAAAAGCGCAAAGATTTCAATAAAACTTCCTCACAGAGTCTGACAGCTGTTGTTATGATACCAACTGACTATGAATGTTCAGTGTAATACTTAATTCAGAGTTCTTAACTAAATCTCTGTTTTCTCATTCTCTTTCNTTGCAGTTCACTTTTTGTTTTGTTATCAATGTAATGCTTAATTCAGAGCTCTTAACTGCATCTCTGTTTTCTCATTCTCTTTCAGAGATCAGGGCTTGCAGGAAAGAAAAAAGATATAATAGTAATGTAAGCTTCTAGCAAGCCAAAATATGTTCTAAAGACAGACAAAATATTCTATGGCAGATTTCAGAAGTGGGTTGGTAAAGACTCAGAGGAAGAAGACAATGGCTAAGGTTTTTACACAGTAATTATTACCTGTCTAACTGCAGCTGGATGTATTTCCCAAAACGGCTGCTGTTGTTGTTCCGCAGGGTACACGCATTGCCTGTGAAATTGCCAGTGAGAGATACAGCGTAACCAGAGCGGTTCCACTTCTCCAGGTAGGACATAAAGGCATTAAGGGTGGTTTGTACTCAGCTCCAGTATTTGGAGTTTGTCTTTTAAGGAGAGCGCCAACAGCTACCTTAGACTTGAGCACTAGCAAAGAAATTTCCCATGGTGGCCACTATATCTTTTTGCTATTTACTTTTTCTATTCATTTACCAAATGCTTCCATGACAGGGTTGGAATCCAACACTCTCTTCTCTATCCTCTCCACAGTTTCACTGCCTTTCGGAGAGGTGACTGAAGCAGCAACAGACGCATAGAATTTCATAAGGCAGCGAGATGTCCAGGTCTACAAGAGAGAGGCTTGACAATAGACCTTTGTAGCACATTATTAGTTATGTCACTTAGTGAAACAGGGCTTGCTTCTGCAAGCACAGTATGCAGCTGGTGATGATGCTAAAGAGAGTAACTGTGTCAGGTTTAGAGCTTCAGCTCAGTGGAAAATGTTTTTACACATATTCTTACGTGCAACAGAAGCACTTGTAAATGCTGTGGAAGTCAGGATGCTTTGCTGAATGGCAGCTTCACCAAGATATAACCATCTGGAAACTCAACTAATATCTTAAGATTAATTGAATACAAATGGATTTTGAGTCATTAATAGCAAATTATTTTGTTATCAGACTTTAAAATATAGAATCATAGAATGATTAGGGTTAGAAGCGACTCCCAGAGGTCATCTCGTCCAACCCCCCTGCAAGAAGCAGGGACACCCCCCAACTAGATCAGGTTGCTCAGGGCCTCATCCAACCTGGCCTTGAACGTCTCCAGGGATCCAGGGGCATCCACCACCTCCCTGGGCAACCTGTTCCAGCGCTCCACCACTCTCACAGTAAAGAACTTTTTCCTAATATCCAATCTATATATCCACAATATCTGGCTGATTAGGAATGGACCGTTACAGAAGAGCCTGGGCTGGGATCCAAACTCTCCAGGGTTTGCTGAGACCCAGGCTAACTCCCTGACAGACGAGGCTGAGCCGTGAGCTCAGGTCCAGTTCCTGCTGAACGATTCAAATCTAACCATCCCAGAAATTCCAGCTGTCACCAAAAGAGCAGCTATATTTAGCAGAGTCTGTTCGACTGCAGCGGTCACTTAATGCCTCGCGCACGTTCCCAGAGCTGTGCGAGAGCAGACTGGATACGTGCTCTGTCAGAATGGCTTCTTCTTCAGCTGGGCTTGTTCACCCAAGCACTGCACACTACAAATCACCAGGGAATCTCAAAAACATGTCAGAAAAAAAAAAATCTCCTTACCTTCGATGCACCACTTTCTCCACTAACAATTATAGACTGGTTTATGGGGTCTATTTGGCTTTGGACATTTCTGTAGGTTTGTTCAGCCACTGCAAAGATGTGAGGTTTTAAATCCTGTCAGTAAAAGAGAATAATTGTATTTAAGAGAAATGTAGTTACAAAGTTCAACAGCTATGGACAGAAAATGTCTTCTCACATTTATCTGAAAGCAGTGCTGCTCTTTTAACAGAACTCATGTTACACTAGAAACATGGTTCATCCTTTAGGATTATTTTGCTTATATAAGTTATGAAGAACTTGACATCTAGGCTTTGCAGAGGGACAGTTATTTTGAATACAAGGATTACCTGAGGCCGAAGTGCAGCATGGTACTCTCTCATTAGCTCGGGTGAATAGAGGCAGGAGAAAGGCTGAAATGGATTTAAAGCCACCAGGCTGCAGCCAGCATTTGTGTAAAACAAGTTGACTGTGTATCTTGCTTGAAGGCATTTCAGAACTGAAAGACACACCTTCTGTTAACACCTTTTGAAAGGTGTATTTGACCACTCCTGTTTGTAACAGAAATCTCAGGTATGTTACCTTTAGGTTAAATAGGAATGAGGTGATCAAGAGTGTGATATAGCTCCAGTATATATAATGATGTCTTCACGATTCACTCATTTTGAATATCCTAAGGGATCTGCTAACTTGTCAATAAATCCTGTGCTTTCATGAGATTTCACATAGTCCTAGAAAGCAAATCTGTTCCCTTGCAGAACAAACAGCCAAGAATTCCCCATCTGCACTAGGAACAGGCCTTAGTTTCTCTTTACAAGTTGAGTGAGGAATTTACTTTTCAAAACCAATTTCATGGATATATTTTGACTCTTAAGTCAGAGCCTTATTTCTGATATGCTCACGTAACGTCAAGCTGCAATCCCAAGGTCATGCAGTCCTTCAGTGGCACAAAGTCCCAACCACACCCTGGTGACCTGAACCAACAATACAATTGTAAGCTCTGCATGGAGAGCTTGATAAGAGGTCAGCATGGCTATGATAAAATTATTTTTATACTAAGGTATAAAATAACTGTAAATGTATTTCTTTGAAAAATCAACCAAGCCAAACCCGACTTTCTAAGGCTTTGGATAGGCTTGAATAGGCTTTGAATCGTTGACTTCTGTGCTCATGATAGCATTAATGTGATGAGTAACTACCATGTATTAGTAGCCACGGGGGCAAGTGACTCCTCCCCTGGCTGGCTGCTTACCTGTTGTAGTCGTCACTGGATTAACTTTTGTGAGGTCATCAAAAAGATACAGTTTCTCTTCATCACTGAGAAACGCTCTAACTTCTTCATCAAATGATTCACTGAGGTCATCCTGTTCACTCTTCTTTTTGGCCATTTTCCTGTATAGGACATTAGATCAGCACCAGTCAAAGGCCAAATATAGCTGGACTTTCACCTCATCCACCATCGTTTATAGCTTTCCTACTGCTTCCATGTAACAGCAGTGCAGTCATAACTTACTGTGTTTGAGCTCCTCTTCCTCCCAGTTGCCCACCTCTGACACTAATGCTTCCCATGGGGGGCTCTTTTTTTAGAAAAGCATTATCTAGCAGATGAGAGATGGCAGGGTGACAACACTGTAAAGTGAATTCATTGCTGGTCATTCTGGTTGCAAACCAAGGCAATGGGAAAGAACGTGTCCTTAGACTCACACTACCTGGCACTTGCAGTCTTGCTGGGTGTTCAGTGCAGACATAGTGTTCTTAACTGGCACACTTCTAAACCTGTGAGTGTTGTGCATTTGGTGCAAACCTGGCCTTGTGCAGAGGGAAGCTGGAAGGAGTGGCTGCAGAGTCCGAGGCAGAGCTGGAAGATGCTGTGGTCCTACTCTAATGCAGTTTTCCTAGCAGAGATTTTCATTTTTAGAGAAGAGAGCAAGGCAAAAGCGTGCACTTTGCAGCCACAGAAAATAAATGGTGGTGTTTTAATAGCTGGCTTGCATTGGGTGAAGATTTGTCCCCTCTAAATCACCTGAAGTATTTAAATCTTAGCCTCTGGGCTTCCATGTCCTTGACAGTATTAGTTGGAAGGATACACTTGTTACACAAACATAATGGAAAACTTATCCAGAAGAGAGATTTCAGGTCCTGTCTGTCACTTCCACAGGGTAGAAGAGAGAGGCAGGAAGGGAAAATGAAGAAGGGAAAAGATGCCAGTGCTGATTTTTGCATTCTAGATATTCCTTTTATGTTCTCCTTCTCCTTGACAGAAAGTGCTCCCAAGTAACCCCACTCCTTTGTGTGTAGTAACAGAAATCCATAATTATTTGCAAGTTAACCAAGTCAATGAACAGTATCACCTTGGTTATACAGAAATGTGCTAATTTAGCTAGCAGCATTCCCACAATGTAGGCTGTGCTCATTGATAAAGGGAAAAATATACTGCAAAGCACTATTAACCCATTCCTAAAGAGAATTAAAGCTACAATAAGGTACTCATTTAGGAGTGTCATTATCTTTTACACACAGTGTAAGTAGTTTATTTCCAGTAATACAAAATTTTACCCAGCAAGGGGGAAAAAATCTTAGCAATGCAGTTAAGCAATGCCATCAAAGTGATTTCTGTTCTCCTCCTGAATGAACATTAAGCAGCTTGCTGCTTTCTTGGGGAACACACTCACAACTACGCAATACTCCACAGACAAGATGAGTTTCTGCCAATCACCGGTTCATCCCATGCCCTCCCACGTGCTCCTGCATTACACCAGCACCAGGCAAGTTAACTCCATCGTGCAGCTGATATTGCAAGATCAGAGAAAGGGCTTTTTTTGCTCCCCTGTATGTCCCTGCTCAACTTCATTTGAGAAGAGATGGTGATTGCTTAGCCAAATGAAAACATTCTCTGAAGAGACAATCGCTCGTGATACCCACACTGCATAGCCCATGTGTCCATTCAGTTTACTGAAAAAAAATACCCTTTGGGGTGTGATTGCTACATGCATTAATACCTGGCCCAGTAAAGCCAGGGGCATAACAAGTCTCATGTGAGTAACACAGCTCAAAACCACACAGTTAGTAGGTCCAGTCAATTCCTGCAGCAGGGGTGAATATACATTCGGAGTTACCTAATCCTGACTGCATGAAAAGAAGCCAAGAATTCTTTCTTGGCACTAAAATTTAATTAGCACACACAATTCCTGGTTTTCTTTTTACCTGCCTTGGCATATTTTCCAGCCCTATGGATGGGATCACTGGAAGGAGCCATTATGCTAGGGTATCTCATTCCATCAAACTGAAGAACACTTAAAAAGCAATAATAGAAGGCATTTAGATCAAAATACCTCTGGAAATGTCACTCTCCAGAGGGTTCCACAGGCAGAGCCCAAAAGCTTCAGTGAGAAGTACTGACCCTGGCAGGGCCCAAGTAACGCCGGAGCTGCAAAGCTACCCTGACCATCAGAGTAGGAGTCACACCTTCTGCTTGCTCCTGCAAACACAACTTGTTTGGAGGGAATAGTAGCTCTTTCCTTACACCAGGAATGAGACAGCTTGTTTCTCTTGAATTAATAAAGGAAAGTTTCTTGGCAAGAAATCACAACTTCTTGTTACATCCTCTTGTAAGGACGAACAGGAAAGATTTGTGGGTCTGATGGCACAGAGACACTAAAGCTTTTGGAAAAGGAGTGACTCAGAGAAGTTGTGTATTGCAGCAGAAAGGAGATAGGCTTGTTTGCTGACCTCTTCCTGTTTCCTCTGAAAATCGGTGAGAGCCAACTCAAGGTGAGTGGAGCTTGTGCTATGAATTTCTTTCTGATAAACACAGATTCCAGTCAGACAGCCAGGAACAATTCTGTCTTCTACAGCAGCTGAAACTACGATCACTTCCGTCCCATCCCATCCCATCCTTTATTTTTGCCGAAAACTCTGAGACTGCTTCGTCCCATGAGTTACAGAGCTCACGGCACCCAAACCCAAGGGTGCTGCTGAGACCCGGCAGGGCTGTTCTTTGTGCCGCTACACCCGCTCCCGAAGGACACGGGCCATCACGCCCAAGGTCGCACGGCAGCCCCGCACACCGTTCCCACGGTCCTGTCCCCCGCCCGGCACTTCACCACCGGGTCACGGCAAGACCACGCGTTCCCGGGAAGGGATCCGGGGGCTCCCCGGGGGGCGCAGCC
>VXBZ01006690.1:0-14012 GCA_013399135.1 Heliornis fulica
CCATGGCCTTCTCTGAACCCTCTTTCCCCCCCAAGAGTGCTGTCAGTGTGAGCAGGTCTTGTGCTTCACCCTACAAGAAAGAGTGGCATGATCAATACAGAAAAAACACTTCTGCTGGTTCAGGAATTCAGTTTCCCTTTGTATATTAAATCAGACAGATTTTGAGTGCAGGCAAATCACACCCAGGACTTGCTGGTGACTTGATTTCCCCTGGAAAACCTTGTTGCTGGTGGCCTCTGCAATCCACATCTCCCACTTGCCAGCTTCCCTCTCCAGCTCACCGCTCTGGAAGTGACAACCAGGTTGATCCCAGCATCACTTTACAGTTTACAGAATGTTCTCCTTAATTATTAAACACAATATTCACCACCCATCACTCCAGATTCCCATTAAAACCGTTCCCTCTGTGGCTGCCTCATCCCACTACGGAGCAGCTCCCGCTGCCCAGCACCTTCAGGAACGGGCTCCATGCACCCATCAGATCAGGTCAGGGCTAAATTCTTCTCTTTCCCACCTGCCCTTAGCTTTCCAACCCCACCATGGTCACTTCCCCAGCCTTGTTTCTTGCTTTTCATCAGCAAATGCCTGCTGCTACTCGTTAGGTAGTGATGGACACGTGAAATACACGAAGGAAGCGCTCCTGGTACTGTGGGATTTCTGCTCTTAAACTGCACTTTTTGAAGTCATAATATTTCAAAGCACATTTATAATATGTTTGCAATATGGGTAAAAAGATTACTTTAGTCTCCTGGAAAATGCAATTTTCCAGTAATTGGTGTTCTCCTGCAGCCTCTCATACCCGTGCACTAATCCCTCTCCTCCAGCCTTGCACATATTTTTATCCTGAGTTACACTGAAGTAGGCTGCTGAACCTCCCCAGTAGCTCTAACTCCTTGTAAAATCAGATTCCCAGGAGGGCAGAGAGCTCCTAACCCCCCATTACAAGCTCTGAGCTCCTCTACCCACAGCACAAGCCTCAGCATTCCTACGATTCACAAAGCTGCTCCCCACTCCTCCGTTGCAGCAGATCTTCTGGAAAAGAGCCAATATCTTCCCAAAAGGTTCCACCTTCGTGACACCAAGGGTTTGGGTGGGATTACCTGCACACTCTGCAACAGTGAACAGAGCTACAGTGGTCATGGTACAAGCTGATGGTCTGCAAGGGCAGAAAATCAGAGTAATGGGGTCAGTTCTTCTTGTACTCACAGTGCAGACACGTGTGACTGATGCATCTCTGCCACCTCCATGCTGAGGAAGAGACTTTTCTTCTGCTACTTAAAAGAGCCCAGTGTAGGGCCACCAAGATGATGAAAGGAGTGAAACACTTTCCTTGTGAGGACAGGCTGAGTCCTGGTGAGTGTCAGGAGGACGGAGCCAGGTTCTTCTCAGGGATGGCCCGTGATAGGACAAGGGGAGATGGGTCCAAGAGGGGGTTCCATGGGAATGTAAGGAGAAACTCTTTCCCTGTGAGGGTGGCAGAGCCCTGGGACAGGCTGCCCAGAGAAGTTGTGGAATCTCCTTCTCTGGAGACATTCAAACCCACCTGGACATATTCCTGTGTGATTTAATCCAGGTGACCCTGCTCTGGCAGGGGGTTGGGCTGGATGATCTTTGGAGGTTCCTTCCATCTTGTGATGTTCTGTGATTCTACAATACTTGGGCAGACAGATGAGGCTTTGGTGGGACACATGTGTTTCCCTGTTCAAACTTCACCCTTGTCAGGGCCTTTTTCTCCAAGTCTGTGGCAGGAGGTGGTAAGAGTCTGCTGCAAATTTAATGTGCTCATCGAAGCCTTTGGGTATTGTATTAATAATTAATTCAACATGAGTCAACGTAACTCAGTGTAATCATGTTTCATGGAAGAATAAAATGGGGAGATGGTAAAAATCTGTTTGCATGCCTATATCCTCCTGCTGCCTGGGCAGGGGTGCTCCATCCAGGGGCTGTTTTACTCTGCTGCACGCTTCATACTCATTTTCCAATGCAGTGGCTTGTTGTCACTCTTTGAATCCAAGCTCTGACATAAATGAGCAGTTTCATTTCTCTTGCATAACCAAATCTGACCACTTCTATATATCCATCTAATATCCATGTTTTCCCCAGTAGCAAATACTTTTCAGCTGAGATTTTTAAACTCCTCTCAGCACAGAGCTGGCACAGGGCACCCTCACCTCCACTGCCCCTGGCAGTAAGTACTGCAACACATTAACATGCTCTGGCAAGAAGCTTGAGGGTGGAAGAAGAGGGAAAAAAAGACAATCCAAGGAAATGAGAACTTTCTGCATCATATCATGATAGAAAATCAAATCAGAAAATATTCCAGAACTCACTGGTGCATCTTCACTCATAGACAAGCAGCCATCTACTTCAATACTTTAATTTCATACCCCACCAGTTTCTAAGTGAACAAGTATGAGGATGTCCTGGAGTCCAAACAGCCAGTATATTTTCCTCCCCTAGCCTCACCCCAACACCACTATAATACACTGCCATGACTAGAGTTAGGGCTGAAAGGGTTTTCTTTTGTTTCAAAGGAACTTGAACTCATCCCAAACCTTGGTGCCTGCTGCCCTTCCTGGGCCAGTGTAGGTGGAGGAATCCCATCCTTACACCAGCAAAGTCTTCAGGCAATTATCTTCTTTAACCTCAACCACCTCAGTTCAAAGGGCAGTGCCCAACAAATGAGATTTCTGCTCAATCATCTAATCACCCTTAATCTTGTTAGAGTGATCCTCAGTTCCATCTGCCCACCCATGGCTCTTAATTGCACTTTTCCCATCCCTCCTATCTTACTTTTATTTTCCTCTAGGAGACATCCAGGCACATTTCTGTTATTTTTTCCTTTTGCTATATTTGGAATTCTCAACACTTTTTTTTTTTAACCAAAACTACATTTCAAACACTTCCAATTCCTGAATCTCTCTTACTGAAGGCCCAACAAAACTGTACAGAAAAAGCAATTTTTTTCAAGTTGCCTTCCTAGATGTCTGTCCTAAATCTCTGCTAAATTTGTGAGTTCTATCTGTTCCTGGATCCTTTGAACAGCCCATCCTTTAGGCTCTAACCCAACAGAGCCAAGATACAGCAACATTTCCACCCTCACAAGACCAGACCTGTCCCTCACATTATGTTTTTCTCTTCTTTTGGCCACTGTTTGGATCTATGTTGAGAGTCTCTATTCACACTCTTTATTCTCCCATGTCTCCTGCTAGAATAGGTGCTCATGAACTTCTCCATAACAAAAATAAGAAACTGTTCTCAAAAAAAAAATAAAATAAGAGGGGTGGGGGAAGCAGAATGATGCTGTGTGCACTCTGTCAGTCTCAATAGCATTGATCCAATCATCTACTGGGATTTTCTTCTCTGCCAGAGAAAAAAAAGATGCTTAAAAGGTATAAAAGAGACACCTTTAGAGCAGCCTGTGGAACAAAAATGGAAGTTTTGAATCCTCAGATATGTCATTTTGGTGTCAAATCATAAAAATCCCAGGCATCATCCATCTGACAGTATACATGCATGTGCTTCTATATTTAGCAGCTGGAGATAAGCTTAATAGTAGCTTGCATTTGCCATCAATAGGCCACGTGGCAGGTGTATGCATGGGACAATGCTCTGCTGCTGCACCATGAACTTCTGCTCCCTACCTCATTTGTGTTAAAAACCAAAAGGAAAAAAAAAAACAATCACAGCTCAGATCTTAAATCTTCTTAGGATGCAAATTCAAATTCAAGGGATTTGGGGTTTCCTGCTGGCAGCTTTAGGGTTATTCTGTAGGAGGGAGGGGGGAGGAACAGTCTTAGTTACCCTGAAACAACATATAAAATATTAACAACTAGCAATATCCTTCTATCACACAGACACTGGTACACAGTTCTCTTATTATTATGTTCAGTTCAGAGGATTGCTGGTGAGATAGAAATTGAGATCCCTGCAATTCCTTCTGCTCAGACCCTGCGTGTGAGCTTCTCCCCACGAGGTCAAACCTTTGTGAGAGGCTCTTCCACTGCCTGCTCCATCACTCAGATCCCATCAGACACAGGGAGTCATAAGGCATGATCCTAGGGACAGATTCCTTCCTATTTCCCTATTTTTGGGGTTTTTTTTCTTGCTTGAATACTTATTTTCCCCAAAATGTTAAAGATATGTTATGTGTATTTTTCTAGTCCTCTTACACAATGAGTTTCTTGGGGAGAGGGAATATTAGTGAGGCCTCAAGCTCCCACTCCTGAGACATGTTTCCATACAAAGCAATGATCAGATGTGCCATCGAGCTGGGCAGGTCTGTGGACTGGTTGGCTCAATGCTGGGAAGATGCCACTGGGGTTTGCTGCTTAAAGCCCTCAACTTGCAAAGAGCTGAGCAGGAGCTGTGGGACTGGAGCACGTGGGGAACTAGGAGACAAGGATCACTTCTCAGAAGGGAAGAGGCATGATCTGCATGTTAACAGAAAGCCAGAGTGCCAAAATCATGCTTTTGGGGTTCCATGAATACCAACCACAACCAGATGAAACCCCTGGAAGATGCCGAGGCTGCTCTGTCCATCACCCTCCACCTGCATCCACGTCAGGGTTTGAGAGTCTGCTCAGCTCTCCATCTTCCTTGCATCCCCTTTCCCAATCCCTGCTAAAAAGAGGAGAAGCTGCTAAGATCACTGTCATCAAAATAGCTTTGCATCCTCCAGACCCACTGCTCTGCAGAGCACAGATGTGCTGGCTGGCTCATGGCTCTCATTAGGACAAACACATCGTTAATGCCCCCCTGAGCTCCCCAGAACTGGCAGAGACAGGATTTCACCTGTAACACTTCTTGTGTTGAACTCAGGCCACTCAGCAGCAAGATACACTATCTTGCAATAAAAATTCCTTTTAGTTAGCTAGGAAGTGGGGAAAAAAAAGCCTTAATTAGGATATCAAATTTCAGGAAAAGGCTTCCGTGCAATTTCTCTGTCTCCTGCAAATTCTGGCTTTAACAAGACCTTGTGAAACATATCTCTGCTTTTCTTGTGAGGTCCCTTCCTGCTAAAAACCAAGAGAAAAATAAAACCTAAAAAAATCTCTTTGTGAGGCCTTGTGGGTGCCCTGTGTGCTCAGAGCTGGGAGCACACAGAGCCCTCAGAGGCAGAGAATCAGGACAACCCCAGTGACTGAGAAAAGCCAGGCTGGCACACGTGGGCACGGTTACACCTTCCTTGGGCTGAGCCATAGGGAAAACACTGTGTGCTCTGAGTTTTTTCTGTCTCCAAACTGTACATCAGAGCACACCCAGGGCTTTAAATGTCATATTTTGAAGGGTTTTCTGCTCTAAGCTTTTTGTTCAGGGGCCTCATAAAGGGAACAAGGTGCAATGAGGACAAAGACCTGGGTTTCTGCTTTCCCCCTTCTGCTCTCTCACTTTTAAAATACATTCCACTAATGTTTACAACTATTTAGAGAAAAATGCTCCATTTGCCCTAAGAGCTGGTTGTGGGCTTGTAATGGTGACATAAAAAGCAGAATGATTTCATTCTGGCTCTTGGTGATGGGCTCAGCCAGGCAGTGAAAAGGTCCCTGTGGTGCATGTGGGTTGTGCTGAGCTGCAAGCCCACGCCGTGTCTGCTGCAGCAGAGGTCAAGGCAGCCCTGGAAGAGGTACAGACTGAAGGAGAGATGCTGATGCTTTTGGAGAAGGAGGAGATGAGAGACCTGAGGTTTAGAAACCCATGGCCAAAGCCCAGACCTGAGCAGAGGAGCAGCACCTGAGCACATGGCTGAGAAAGGACAATTCTTCTCATTCCAGCCCTGTTGCAAGGGGAAGGGGTGGGGGGGAGAGAACGAGATATAATCTGATGAAGGATGTGATTACACAGATCGCTGCCTTCCCTGACAAATTGGGGAAACCACATGGCCTGATTACTGTTCAGAGGGGGGAAAAAAACAGTAAGATGAATGCATCAGTGCTTTGGAGGGAATCAGAAGAAGTGTGGATGAGCATATTATTAAATCTTAAGCAGATACTTGGCTGATTAGAGCAATATATCTATGTCACAACTGAGCTGGAGCACAAGCTCTCGGGATGCATCGCTGCAGAAACCTCCTGCGACAGCCAGGCAGGGGGTTCACCCGTCTCCTGAGAGCTGCAGAGCACAAAGTGGTCTGTGAAGATGCTGTGAGACTCCTCAACATGAGAGCTCCCATGGGCTGCCCTAAATATGCCCACTGAGGCTTCAGCCCTGGCAGGAGTGGCTGTCCCTTCTCCTGTGCATTATCCAGCCATTAAACCACACTGCAGGGCTGTTTCTCACAGGGTGCTGAGACACTGACACCCTGGGAAGGGGACCTGAGGCACATGTACCACCCTGAGCACAATTATCTGCCCCACACCCAACCCATCCCTTGCTACTTTCCCCCCTTCTCTGCTCCTGTCCCCACTTCTGCTGCCAAGCTGTTGCTGAGGAGAGGCAGGAGCCTTGTCCCAAACCTCCTGAGAAGTTTTGGAGTTCAAGAGCTGTCTCCATCCAGCCAGACCCCAAACCCCATCTCCTTCAAGCTTTTAGGACAAGCCAGTTCAAAACTACTCCAAAAATACTGGTTTCACCCCATCCTTTCCTTAAAACATCAAGGCAAATATTTGGAGATGATGAAGTTTCTATTGCTGAAATGAAATTTGGGGCTCAGAGTGACACTTGCAAAGCCTACAAAGTTCAGTAGTTGGGCTTTAAAAGGCCATCAGCTTCTGAAAAGCCACACTAGTCCAAAAGAAAGGTCTTTTGGAAGGCCACAATGGCCACTGAATGGCTCTCAGGTTGGTTCATCAAGTCAGCGCTGACCACGGCCCAGGCCCACAAAGTACTTTGGGTTAAGGCCTGTTCTGTCAGGGCTCAGTGGCATTACAGGGACATTACTACACTTTCATCCTCAACTGGCCACTAATAATGTTTTCCCATGCTTGTTTCACAAGCAACAATGAAAAGCTGAATGCAATGAATTTTTAATTTTTAAAAAAAAATTCTCCTGTGGATTCTGAGGTTCAGCCTTTCTACCCCAGGGCTCTATGGCCAACCCAAGTGGGTCTGGGGGGGTTACAGTGGGGGTCCCACTGATAACTCTTCAGCTTTGGGAGTGCTCCACGCTACCATTCTAGGACCATTGCAGATATCTTTTAGCCCTTAATGGAATTTATCCATTTTGCCATGCCCCATCTGGCCTTGGCTCTCAGCCCCACATGCTCAGACCTGAGTATCAGCCTTAAATCCACCCCAATCTGAACCAGGGGGAACATTTCAAGCAGTGTACTGCTAAGGAACACCCAAAAAAATACCTTCTCAGCAAATTGTCAAGCTTCACCTCTCTCTGATAATACCTGCATACAAAGAAATTACATCAGAAATGACTTCCCTCAATCTCAGTAAAAGCACATTAGGAAAAACTTCCATTTCTAGGAAAAAAAGCCTTGACAGCTGTGTTGAAATTACCTCTGGTAATTTTAACTGAGTGGAAGCTTTTATTATATTCGATTGCACCAAAAATGTAAAGCATGTCACTTATTAAGCTTTTATGTCTGACGTTCAGTCTGGTACCTGACGACATCTTTCCAGCAATCTCCAGATCATGCAGCTAATGTACTTGGAAATGGTGGAATTAGGTATGGTGGGAAGTCATTAAATTTGAAATTAAATGGGCTCTCTTGGTTCTTAAGGGTAATCTTAAAGAAAAAAAAACCCCACAACCCTGTGTCTCTGCAGAAGTCAAAAACCATCTCCCATATTAACTGCCTGAGCTTTCTTGTTCTTCCTTTAATAGTGACAATTAGCTGATTTGAGTATCACACCAGCCTCGATGTGATTAAGGGGGGGGAGCTTGCAGGCTCCCACAAAAATGCTGCATTGAGTCCTTCTTGCCATTGGCACCAGCCACAGCCCCTGTCTTAGTCTGAGCTATTTTAGCATCAATTTCAATGGTTTAAAATAACCAAAAAGCCAGGCAAGGGGCCTGACTCTGGCAAGTCAAACTGTTTTCTACCCAAGGGTTTTTAGTGAGAAAGGTCCAACTGTAAGGTGCCTTTAAGGGGCAACTGCAGGGAAGGACAAAAATCCCACTTAGACTAGTCTATTAAAATCCACATAAAAATATACAAAAATAGCTGAAGGAAAAATGCCTATAAAATGTTTAGGCCAAATTAAACAGCCTAGAAATGCTTAAAACAGCGTTGCCATGGTTTCATACACCAGCAGGATGCTCTGCCATCTATACTCTACAATTCTTCCCTGGGACCTGGGAGGCCCAGCCCTGTACAGGGTGATGGGGGTGACACATGGGGTCAGCTCCTTGCCCCATGGCTCAGTAGAGCATTGTCCTAGCACACCCAGACACATCTCTGCACATAGGGAGCACCAAGCTACCTGTGCATCCTCTGCAGCACCCTGATAGGTGACCATACATCACATAGGTGACAGGTGTAGGTGCCACAATCTCAAACCCCTCAGATGCCTTCACTCACCATATACCCTGGGATCAGCCATGCTCTGGCTTTAGCAAGCAGTGCCTGTGACTTGTAGAGCCCTCTAGAAAACCCTTACCCAAGCATACACATTAATGTGGTGGTGATCTCTGGGTGAACATTCATGGTCTTTGTGTGTGAGATGTGTTGCTGCCAAATATCTGGCTGTGCTTAACAACTCTGAAGGTAAGCACTGCAGAGGACAATATAAATATGTTATTAAAAATATATATCTCTCTCAAAATAAACCTTAAAGAACCATAAAACCAAAACAGCTCCAGTATAAGCACACCCTTTTGTGGCTCTTTTGTGGCACATACCATAGAACATATGGTGTATATGATCACCAACGGACCAGCGCTTCCGGTACAGGCTAAGGGTAACTGGAGATGGGGAACAGCACGATGTGCTCTCCCCTACTGCTGCTACCAGGGACCCCTCCCACGCTCCACGTGGCTCTCACCCCACGGAGGGTGGCTCTTGCAGACCACTGAGTGCTTTTTCTAGTGGTGCAGGCAACCAAAACAGATCTATCCTGACAGGCAGAGGAAAGAGAGGTGAGTTGGTTGTATCTGAGTGTAACCTTAGGACCTGGCACACTCCTGTCTGGACACTGGTAAGAAGGGAAAAAGCATCTCCCCTGGCCAAGATGTCACTTGTAGAATCATAGAATTGTTAAGGTTGGAAGAGACCCTTGAGATCATCCAGTCCAAGCATTAACCTACCGCCACCAAGTCTACTCTTAGACCATGTCCTCAAGCACCGCATCTCCCCGTCTGTTAAACCCCTCCAGGGATGGGGACTCAACCCCCTCCCTGGGCAGCCTGTCCCAATGCTTGAGGACTCTCTCAGGACAGAAGTTCTTCCTAAGATCCAACCTAAATTTTCCCTGACACAGCCTGAGGCCATTTCCTCTGGCCTTTTCTACCCAAAATGAACTTTTAATCTTTTTTTTTTTTTAATTCCTGAAGTTACTCAGCTCAAACACAGATGCAGAAGCACAAGCCCACGGTCCCGTTCCGTGTGCCAGCCCAGTTGTCTGCCGGGTGCCCGCGGTGCCTCGGTGGGGATGTGCCGCCTGCACATCTGGATGAAGCGTGGCTGGCGGGATGAAGGCAGACTCGTAAAACCCGCTTTGATTTGTTTAATGAGCTGCTTCTTGCCAAAGATGAAAGAAAGGAGCTAACAAACATGGGAAGTGCTATTAATGTTGTTTTCTAGCACCTCTTGGTGGAAAAAAAAAAGGAGAAAAAAAAGATGGTTTTCTTGGCTTTACACGTGAGCTCAGAACAACCTCAGAACCCATTCACAAGATGAGCAGACTTAAATCCTGTACCAGAGTTGGGATGCTCTGGACCCTGGGGCTCCAGCCACTCACCCTGAAATACCAAGAGGTATCATTAGTGCATGGACCAAACCTCTTCTGCACTGGCTGGAAGAGCACAATAAGGTCATGCGTAATAAACTGTCACAAGCTGTGACTTTTGGGACAGCACATGCAGCATACTGCATAAAAACCCCTTTTATGTAGTGACCACGTCAGACACAGCAGTTCCTCTCCCTGTTTGCCAAGCCAGCAGTGTGATAACTAGGGAGAAGTTTTCAAAATCCTTCATTTCTTTTTAATTTACATGATTTTTGCAACGTGTTTTCCAGCTCCATGAACTGCTCTGGACTGCGAGCACGGAGCTGACTGTGGGCAGAGTGCTGGGAAACACCATCCAGAAAAGTCTGAATGCAAACATGAGAATTCAGCATTTGGAGACTTTGTCCCCAAAATGTCTCCACTCACACTCAGCCAGCTTCAGCACCAACATAAAAAAGGTGAACCACAATTTATCTTCTACTCTCTTGGGTTCCTGCAAATAAATGTGACTCTAAACAGCCATAATTTCCACAATTTTCAATTTTTTTGATCTGTTTCTCAGTTAAAGGGCTGGAAATAGGCACCCCCCCAAAACTCAGCAATGCAGAGGAGGGCTCCAGCTCATGGGGTCCCCTGGATGCTTTTGGCTGACAAAGTGTTAACATTTCCCCGGCCTGAGTTAAGCGCGGCATCGCCAGTTTTTATTCTGCTATTGAATGTGCGTAGCCTCAGGCAAGAACTTGCCCTCTTTGTCTCAATTTTTCAATCCATAAAATAACAAAGGAATTACAATACTTTGACAGTTAGGAAAGCGTGTGACATTTATACCCATTTTACATAATGCTCACTTTTAAAAATAATGGATGCAGTGCCTCAAATCTGATGTTAACGCGCTGGACTATGGTAGAAAATATCTCCAGAGGCAAAGAGAAATAGCATAAATTTCATGGCAGGTGAGGCCAAAACTTCTCAGCATGAGGCTGAGGAAAAGTCAAATGTATTCTAACAGGAGCCCAAATGAACTGAGGAACGTTGTTGCTTCAGCTGCTCAAAATTTCCTAAGTCTACGGTGCCATAAACACATTTATATGAAGGATTTTAGACTAGATAGATGTCTTAATATTTAAGATGTCAGGTGAAGTAATATGTAAGTAATTATGTTTTGCCTTTCATTCAGTCTTTGTCAAGGGTACAGACTGATGGCCCTGGAGATTGAAGGCATCTGTCTAGATAGTGAAAATACTCGTTTTAAACACAACGAGCGCCAGCTTTCCCTGCACTGCTTTCCTGAAGGGGCCAAAAGTGGGAATGATCAATCCAGCAGGGCTGAACCTTGGTAGAGTCCTCCCTATGGTGGTCTATACATTAATATAGAGCATGTACAGCTGGTTTCATAGAGTCATAGAATAGAATCACAGAATCCCTTGAGTTGGAAGAGACCTTTCAGCTCATTGAGTCCAAGCCCAGCCTGACCCTGCCCAGGCCACCTNCCAGACTCCAAAGCTTCAGAGCTCCCTCAGCTGTTCCTCGTAGGACTTGTGCTCCAGATCCTTCCCCAGCTCCCTCAGCCTCCTCACAGGACTTGTGCTCCAGACCCTTCCCCAGCTCCCTCAGCTGCTCCTCACAGGACTTGTGCTCCAGACCCTTCCCCAGCTCACTCAGTCTCCTCACAGGGCTTGTGAGGAGACTGAGTGAGCAAAATTTGATGATTCTCCTTTGTTTTGCCACACTCTCCTATCAAAGTCATTTGTGAAAGTGTGACTGTGACACATGAAGGGGATGAAACCATTCCTTAAAGTCCCGTGATCACCCCAGACCTGCAAAAATTAATTCAATCTGGGGAAAAAAAAAATTAATATGTTTCCTCCAACTCCACAATATAAAACAGTGTTTCTACCAGAAACTCAGCAATACAGTGCCCTGTGCTTTTCCCTTCCCTGTGCTTTTCCCTTCTCTGCTTTGGTTAATTTGGCCAAATTTACCTCCTGACGGAGGCTGTTCCACAGGTCCCCGTTACCTGACTGAATTACCAACAGCCCACACTAAACACTTCAAAGGAAAAAACTTCACAGCACGACGAGCAGACTTTTGTGAGCTGGCATAAAAACAGCAGGAGAAACAAAGACCTCAGAGAAATCCCAGGGAGTGTTATCAAAGGGTCTCTGGGTCTCACCTGCCAGAGCAGCAGCTACAAGGGCGCTCAGGAATCGTGGGGCTGGTCGGGAGGCTCGTTAGTGGAAATAGAGCTGTTCTCTCCAGGAAACCCTCAGCCTCTTGATAGAGGTCTGACTTGGTGGGGGAGGCTGTTTTAATTACCACCTGCAAAGAGACAGCAAGTGTTTACAAGCTGTAGTAGGCTCTCCCCTGGGAAGGGATACGGAGTTTTCTTAACTCTTTAGTGCTCTGACCTGGATATTTGTTTACTCCTGTTTATATTTGTGTAAAGCCTGGGAGTGGTGATGGACGTGTCTTGGGACTGGCTGATCCCAGAATCACAGACTGTTAGGAGCTGGAATGACCTCAAAAGATCCTCCAGCCCAACCCCCTGCCAGAGCAGGGTCACCTCGATCAGGTCACACAGGAACACGTCCAGGTGGGCTAGAATGTCTCCAGAGGAGACTCCACAACCTCTCTGGGCAGCCTGGCCCAGGGCTTTGCCACCCTGCAAAGAGTTTCAGTTTACATTCACATGGAATCTCCTCTGCTCCAGCTTGGACCNCTCAGCCTGTCCTCAGCAGGAAGGTGTTCCACTCCCTCCATCACCTTGGTGGCCCTGTGCTGGGCTCTCTCAAGGATACAGACATCTGTTCCGACACAGAAGAGGTGTAAGTGTCAGTTGACATGAAGCTAAGAACTCATGAGTTGATGGGCTCAGGCTGAGGTGCCCAACAAGCCCAGGGCAGATGGTTTGCAAGGCCTCTGGAGTGCTCCTTTTCTTCCCAGGGAGGGGGGAGGCCTTGGCACAGGGTGCCCAGAGAAGCTGGGACTGCCTCTGGATCCCTGGCAGGGTTCAAGGCCAGGTTGGATGGGGCTTAGGCTGGTGGCTGTGTCCCTGTCTATGGCAGGGGTGACACTGAAGTCACTCAGAGGGCCCTTCCAACCCAAACCAGTTGGCACTCTCAGCAGGCAGCATCAGCTGCTGAGCAGAACAGGTGAGGAGCACAAACACAAACACCAGGACACTTCCAAGCGAAACACTCAGAATCACAAGGTTGGAAAAGAACTTTAAGATCATCAAGTCCAACTGTCCCTGTCCTCTCCTGACCCATCTCCCTGAGCACCTCATCTCCCATCTGTTCAATACACTCAGGGGTGGGGACGCTCAGGAAACTAAACCATATTTCAGCTCCAGTTGTACATCTGGGATACTTGTCCAGGAGCTGGAAGAGATCTGTCTAGACATGTCCTTACATGTCTATGGGGAAATACTGGGAAGCTTGGGGGAACACTAAGCAAGCAGAGGCTTTAGCCAGCCCAGGGTCCCAGCAAGCTAACTGTGTGGAAACTGGACACACAAGGACACTCTTACACGCTGACTGCAGTGACACTGGACTGCACGCCACAAGCAAGGCTACACGTGGGCTCCTGCAGGAGAGGCACCCCCAGCTCTCTTCAGTGCTCCCCTCTGTGTTCCCAAAGCAAAGCAGGCAGGTAAGTGGAGACAAAAGACTTGCCTGAAGTTAAACTGCAAGAACCCAGAAGCATCTAAACTTTCTCAGCAGTGCTGTTCAGCTGGATGTGCTGTGCAGGACGAAGGGCTGTGTGGTACTGCCCATCCCAGCTCATCCCAAAGTGGGAGAAGTCATCCATCAGAGGAGGTTGGCTAGTCCCAGCACCTAGAAAGTTAGTTTCAGCAATTGACTTAATGCTGCATATCTAAAGTAAATATCATTCTCGAGGCTCTCTTATTTGATTAGCATTCAGTATGTGATTTCCACAGCAGCACTGGAAGTCTGGAGGCTCGTCAAGGTTACACACATTAAAAAAAACTGAGAACATAACACACACACAACAAAAAAAAAAAGCTAAAAACATGCAACAGAGGCCCCAAATCAGACAGCCTATAAATGCTTTATGCAGCTCTGAGGCTGGTGACATTGCACCCTGAGTTCACCGCCCTGGATGTCTGGTACCCAACCGGCTCCAGCCCACAAAGAGGAGGGGGCCGGGGG
>VXBZ01006690.1:14043-26053 GCA_013399135.1 Heliornis fulica
CGTGCGGGGGGGGGGGGTGTTAAAGCTGGCCTTGTTTCTGCAGCATCACTGCTGTGTGCTCAAGAAAACCCAGCACAGCTCTGGGGCGGTGCATGTGCTTTAATAGGAATGCAAAGTGGTGTGGGAAGAAGGAGAGGGAGCCAAGCAGCTGGCTTCGATTAATCACCAGCTCTCCCGGAGGCTGGGAGGATGACTCCGGGGTGGTGAAGATCAGACTTCATTGGCTGTGGAGAGAGACTGAAGGGGAGGTGGGTGGTGTGTGCAGGCTGCAATGTGGTGGGGAGGGCTCAGGGCACGTTGGGGAGCAGGGATGGGAGGTGGTGGGGGGGGGATAGCTCTGCAAATAGCATCAAGTCAGCAAGGAGATAAATACAGTTATTTTGGTCCTGACTTGAGGAGAGTTCAGGGAGAGGGCTGGCAACTGCAGTTGTTCTAAATGCTGTTATTTTGCAGGTTTCTTAATCTTTCCCTCTCCAGTTCTATTTTCTGTTGGTTTCCTTTGTAGCTAATTCCCCCTCACTTGCTTTCAGAGGCAGTGGGATAGCTGATGTTGCTGGACTCCATGAGTGGAAGCCACGGGGGGAAGCGTTCTACTACCAGGAGCAACATCGATGCCAGTGGTTTTAAGTGTGTTTTTGGAAGCACAGGTAAAACCACATCAGCATCACACCGTGCCCCAAGCTCTCACCTCTTTTGCTTCTAAATGTACCCCCACCACTGCAGGAAGATCTCAATGCAAGGAACACAGAGCTCAGAGACTTCACCTGCTTTAAAGACTCCCCTGAAGGCCTGTCTCTACCCTATGTAAATAAAATCACAGCCCCTCCAGGCCTGTCAGTGCCAGGCATTAATGAGCCTGCAAAGCCGTTTCTTCTCTCATTTGGTTTGGCAGAGCAGATGCTTAAGTCTCTCAATGTGTTATTCAGAAAGTTTGGAAAATGTAAAGTACGCCTGAGAGAAATGCCAAATCCCTCAACCCACGGGGGGAAGCGTTCGTATGACTTAGAGGGAAAACAAGCGCTCTCAGCGGTGTTTACTGTGAGCATTAAAACCTCCTGCTTGTTAAGGGCTGGCTGTATCTGCACAAGAGCTCTCTGCTAAGAAACAAGAGCTCTCTGCTAAGGAACAAGAGCTATCTGCTAAGGAACAGAAGCACGCAGACACCCGTGAGGATGGCGAGGTTCTGTGAAGAGAGTCCTCGTGTGGAGGACACGGCGACTCTGTAACACCAAGGAGAGATGATGCTTTTGTCACACTGTGAGGAAAGAGTTGTCAGAATCCGTGCCAAAAGGGGAGGGGGGTTGACAGGGGGGTGTTTTGGTTTGGTTTTAAAGCGTGTCTTAAGGAAATGTCAGACTCACAGATACATACCGGCACCGCCTGCTGAGTTCAGTGAAAGACAGGCCTAGAGGGGGTGGGATCACAGAACCACAGAATGGTTTGGGTTGGAAGGGTCCTCAGAATCATCTAGTTCCATCACCCTGCCATGGGCAGGGACACCTTCACAAGACCAGGTTACCCAAAGCACCACCCAACCTGGCCTTGAACACCTCCAGGGATGGGTCTTTCACAACTCCTCTGGGCAACCTGTGCCATGGCCTCACTAATGGGATGGGTTGTTCCCATGTGCAGGGAGGGTTAAATACCCACATGCACCAGTGGCCTCAAGCTGGTGGTGTCTCTCCTCCAGTCCTGTATTTGGTGGGATCTGGAGGAGTCCTAGAGCAGTGCAGGTGAGTTGGGATGCAAGCACAGCTTTCCATGGCAGGTCCTCACCTCTGAGGGATGGGGTTTAGTGGAGAGCATCCCCCCAGAAAGCTGCTGCCTATTCCCTCGTCTTGCTGATGGTAACTCCCTTCTGTCTCAACGTAGTGGTTGGGTTTGGTCATCACGCACAGGGTGATCTGTCCTGGGGTGGTCATCTCCCACAGCTCCTTTGAGCACCAGAGTGATGTCCTGGGGTGGTCATTGCCCACAGCTCCCGTGGGGACTAGGGTGATCTGTCCTGGGGTGGTCATCGCCCACAGCTCCCGTGGGCACCAGGGTGATCTGTCCTGGGGTGGTCATCGCCTACAGCTCCCGTGGGCACCAGGGTGATCTGTCCTGGGGTGGGCATCNTCTGTCCTGGGGTGGCCATCGCCCACAGCTCCTGTAGGCACCAGAGTGATCTGTCCTGGGGTGGTCTTCACCCACAGCTCCCGTGGGCACCAAGGTGATCTGTTCTGCACAGTGACACATTGTGCTCGCCTGGTTCAGAGCCCTGTGCGTTGAAATCGTGGTATCTAACTAGGGGTTAACCACAGGGCTGCTCATGCTTCTGGCCAGCTTAGCCAATTACAGTGTGAAACCCATAAGCACTTCACTCCTTCACCCGTTTTTATATAACCCTGGAAGAAAGTGATGTAAGACCCCCCCACCCAGAGTGATGAAGGACTGGAAGGGTCAGCTCCCACCATCTGCTCCAGGCAAACTCGATCCGAGCTCCCCTTCCACCAGCAAAGGGACGGAGCGGGTCCTGCCCCTGGCATCCCCTCCTCCGGCCGGGAGCAGTCGGGCAGGAGCCCGGAGAAGCTGGGATTTCAGCTGCAAAGCATCTGGCTCCCTCTTGTGCTCCCAGTGCTTATGGCAGGACAAGTCGGATGGGACCAAGGCCGGGTGAGGAGGTGTCCAGCTCCAGGAGCAGATGCACCAGGAGCTGTTGGTCCAGACCTGACCTGATGTGGATCGTCTCCATATGCTGGTACCCCTGAGCTTGCCAGTAAATACCAAGCTGTTCCTAGGGAATAGGGTGTGCGGCTCCATATGCGCCCGGCGCAGCCTGCTGCTTACAGCTCCATCAGGGATGAGTTGTGACTGTCAGCCACAGCTTCCACCTTGGAGAAAATCCCCCCTTCTTCTGCACCACTCAGCCCAAGTGACAGCTCTGCCATCTGTACCTACCACACTCCGCGGGCGACGCGCGTCCTCCTCCGTCACGTCATCGGGAGTTTAAGGATTGTGGTTTCACCTGTACAAAGATAATGGGACTTTGTTTTCCAGTATTGTTTTGGGTGACCTACTCTGTGTCCCTGCACTTCCCTTTGTCACAAGGTGGTAGAAGTAAGGAGTGGGGAAATCCACCTGGAAAAGGGCCTTAAAGCTGCCCTCCGCGGCAGTGGCTGCTGCCATTACAGGTAGTACCACTTATCCAGCGAGTTCCCTTTAAGAGATTTCTTTATAGGTCAATTAATGGGTATCAGGAGACAAAGAGAAGCTTGGAAGCACAGAAGGAGACTTGTTTTCCAGCAGATGTTCAGAGAATCTCTCTAGGTAAGGAAACAGTAAGAACAGGGTCTGGCAATCCTGAATTGTTGGGCGGTTCTGACTCAATTTTTCCGTTGTTTGGGCTGGGTTCTTTTAATCATCATTAAAACTGGAGTTTTTTTTCCTTTTAGCCAGGCTATCTGGTTATCTTCAGGCAACCCACTGCAGAAACCAGGGAAGACATCCATCCTCTAACAGTAGGAGAGAAAGGTCAAGTTTCTACTTGTGATTTCACTGTGTTCTTAGTTAAGGGAGGGATGGAAAATGGTCCTTCCATCAGTAACTGCGTCAGACTGAAGGGCAGAAGCCCAAAGGACAACAAATGAATTGTTTTGAATCACACTGGCCAAGAGCCACGTGTCCCATCAACACCCACCAGCCACACCAGAAGCAAGGGAAGAAGACAGAAATAATACACAAGGGAGAAGGAATTTCCCCGGCGTTAACTGGGCTCCGCTCTGCAGCTGCTTTTCTCTCACACAAGATGTGTAACAAACCAGGAACGTGTGTGTTTGTTTACAGGAGCCTCCTGAGAGCCAAGCTGGAGCCAAGAGAGAGCCTCAGCTCCTCCGGATACACACGCTGCTAAATCCATCTCCTCTCCTGGTGGGAGTATGTCCCCGTCCGACCCCAGGTACTGACTCACCGACCACCCTCAGCTCATGACTGTTGTCTGTCCTCATCTGAGTTTTATGCTTCTGGGTCTCCAGGGTGGCTGGATGAAGATGTAAGCCTGAAGTTGTATGAAACAATGAGTTATTTTCTAGCAACACTGTTTAGTTTCTCTACATGTAGCTCCCAAAAGCAGCAAGTACTCCTACCTTCAGAAACATCACCCCAGCATTGCAGCCTTTCAGGAGACGTGACAGCTCTTTTGTAGCACTTGCTTTTTTAACCAACACACAGAGAAAGTTTCAATGCAGCTCAAAGGTGGCAGAGGCAGTTTCAATGACAACAATTAAACCTGCAGGAAAGGATTTCTTTTATTTTTTCCTTAATGGAACAACCTCCTTCCCATAGGAATGAAAGATGTCTTCTCCACCGTGGGATGAGACACACAGGTACAGTGGGGAGTGAAGGCTTTGTCCTCCCCCTGCCACACCAGAGCCACACTGTGTGTCAGCAATGGTGAAAGGGCTCCCATAAATCAGTCTTCCTCCATCTCCAGCCAACAGGGAGACTGTTTTTGCCTCCAAATTGTACAGTGTTTTCCTGCTAAGGGATGTCAAATTGTCTCTCAAATCCTTGGAGTTTCAGGTGACAGAAAATGGTGTTTACCCCACTGACTGCAGCAGGGTGGCACCAGGAGCTGGGCCCAGACTCTCCTATTTGTAACCTTTCCTCTTATATTTTAGGATTCACCAGTAGGAGTTGAGCCTCAAAAATCAAGGCTGTGTGTTTTTACAAAGTGAACTGTTTTGTGTTCCCTTCTGGGGAAGGGCAGCAAGTGTCAGCACGGCCGTCAGGACAAACATTTTGCCAAGGTCCCACAAGTAAATATTCAAAGTGGAAACCTGAATGCTGAGTCAGCACCGCTGGTTCAGGTCTAGGGACAACATCTCACATGGTTTCTCGGGTATTTTCCAGTATACACAAACACTAAATGCCTTTGTCAAGTGGGGTTTAGTAGATGTAGCAGTGATTTGCTTGCCATAAAAATAACCATGAGAACGAGAGCTGGCAAGTCTTTATCAGGCATAACATTGAGTTGTCTTGTTGTACCTGTTTACACACTCATGGTAGTGACAAAATCAAACTTACTTCTCTTGTTTAACATCTATTGATTTCCACAGTATCTGGCACACAAAGGAAGGCACAAAGATGTGTTTCACTTCAATGTTACTCTGCTGAAATGCTGTTTGTACATTTACAACAAACTTTACTCTGTCCTGAGGAAATCAGCAGGTTTTTGCCTGCTACAGAAAGCAGGTTCATCTGTGGGGTGTAACCTTAGAGTAGCTCTATCAGAGGCCCTACATACAACAGCTTCTGTACTACCACTAGTAAAGACACTTTGCTGCCCTGCCCTTCCTACAAGGAACCCTCCAAGGTGACAAAGGTGGGGTGTTCCTGGCCAATGCCCCCTCAAATACCACATGAAAAACTGTCCCCAGAAAGCCTGGAGAGTAACAATAGCCACCATTTACTAACAGTACTTACTAGGTACTCCATAAACACAGGACAGCTGAGGCAAAGCTCTTTTGTGTCTACAGAAATGACATCCTTGGTATGAGATCAGAGGCAGCAGATGGGTGAGCACTGGGAAACAATGACACAATGCTGGCTGGTGGGGGGACATGGCCCCAGCAAAGGGGCACTGGGTGAGTGAATCCAAAGAGGAGCTGTTACAATCCTGAGCCAGGAGTTCATAGTAACGTTTCACTCCACTGTAAGTTCAGGTTCTGACTGAAAATCAGTCAGTGAAAATGACTTGCTTGCCAGGCAGTGAGACCTGAATGACACCTCTGCCAGTCAAACATGACTCAAGAAGTGATGCTCAACCCATAGTAACCATTCAAGATACAAACTAACACCAGTGGCACTGGTTTACCACCCTAGATTTAAAACATTTATTGAACAGAGAACTACTGCTATGAAACAGAAAAAAAAATGCAACTCCTCAGAAAAGGGAAGCCCAATCCAGACATTAGAAAAGGGCACTAATTTCATTAAGGGATTATCCTTCAGAGAGGATTTTCTTTTTACAACTTCCCATCTTTGCTTCAGCTCTGTGGGGAGCCCCCAAACCAGCCCAGCACTGGAGGGGCTGGAGGGCTGGCTGAGCAGAAGATGGGGTTGGCCAGAATAGAGTCTTCCAGGGCCAGACTCTGGACATCCATGTTTGGCCCCATCTCTGACGCCCTTGGTGAACCTCCTGGATACAGGGAACATGGAAGGGGTGAAGCCTTTAAATCATACACACCCCCTACCCCCCCACACTCCTCCCCCAAGCCCCCATGCAGCAAAGCACTTAAGCTCATCATTTTCCCACTCTGACAGGTTATTTTACTACACAGCACCGACACTAGTTTAACGACTTCATCTTTCACTGGCTTAATTGCAACCGATAATCAGTCATGACAAGAAAATGCCTAAAGCATTTCTTGGGCTTTAGGTTTGGGCTTTCAACCAAAAGTCTGGGGCTGGTTTAAAGAACATGGACACAATATTTTGTATAACTAATTTATTTAATGGCATAAAAAGGTAAAATGTATCTTGCATAGAAGGCAAAAGCGCCAGAGGTCTGTATGTTTAGACAAAGCATTCTGAATACTGATAATAAAATTTCTTTTCTGAACTGTTTTTATAAAAGCTTGTATTAGATGGGCACTTGAACCCTTCTAATGGATACAGGAAAAGTTTACCTTCAAAAAACACAAGCAAAACACTTCAATTGTTGAGCTCCTGTGGATTAGCTTGATCCCTCATTTTACCGAGATGGAAATCTGTAACAGGTCTTCAGTTCTAGCTGCAAACATTTAACCCCAGGAATGAAAGTGAAGGTTGAGACAGACATAAACAGGTATGGTAAAACAACACACATATGGATGGGTTTTTTTAACTACATACATATCAAAATCTGACTATCTCTGGACATTGGTATGGTTCTTAACAAAAGGGAAATTAATTCCACAGCATTCGACTTAGAACTAAGTCTGCCTAAGCCCTCACTAGATTGTCCATCTCCTACAAAGGTGAATGAGACACCCCCATCTGAACCTCTAGCACTGGTCTGAAAAACACAACCAGAAGGTATTAATAAGGCACATGGGTGTTTCTGTGCTTAATTACAGCAAGTGATCAGCTCTCAATAGAAAAAGTGCATTCCTGTTCAGAGTGTCTGCAACAGGAGATGACTTCAAGCAGAAAAGCTACTCTGTGGCTGCACTGGGCATAAGACCTGCATACACAGAGTCTGATTCAAGAGTTTACATGCCCCAAGGTTTTTATATCAAAACTTTGGATGTATTTTCATGTCTAAATGACATTCTGTCAAGGGTTGGCACAGATGCCATTACAGCTGGAAAAGAAAACAGTATCACTCCTATGAAAACAAACTGGCTTGTTTTCTACTGTCAAGAACTTTCAATGCCATCTTCTCATGTCTTTCTCTGACCATGACAAGCCTGTAAATTTAGTAAGCATTTTGTCCCCACCAATGTCAAACTCTACCTCCTTCACACATCCCAAAGAGGAGAACTGCCTTCTGCAGAGAGGCAGCAGAACACGGCCACCGCTCCTGTTCTCAGCACTCAGCTCCTGGCACGAAGAAACATAACTCAACACAGTGTTTATCTCAGGTTGGCTCACCCAGCTTTGTCAATCTGACTTCCCATGCTAATGCAAACTCTTTCAGAAATCCTCTTTTCTCATCATATGCTCCCTGACAGCAAGACAGAATGAGCACATGTATGCTCAGAATGTGGCTAACAAAAGGAAAATGGTGGCTGTATCCAGACAAAAGAGCCCTAATTCCTACGGGCTCTAATCTCATGAGAGATACAGAGATCACTTGTTTCCTGTTCTGAAATAATTTGGTAATTTGGCAGGGGGAGGGGGGTGGACTCATTCACCTTCACGTGCCAACTTCCCAGTCTGTGAGTAGGAGAAACGTGACAGATGTGCCGCGACTCCGAAGCGCACAGGTTGCACCAGCACCAGCTGTGTGAGAAGCAGGTGTAAAAAGTGCAAACACCCAATTTTTACCTGGTCCTATAGAGGCCCTGAATCTGCCTGCTCACCTCCCTTATGAATTCAAAAATCTCCGTATTTCCTATCACGTCCATGTGGGTATCGTAAGGAATGACCAAAACAAAAGGGTAACGATAATTTAGGCTCTTACACACACACAGGTACTTCTGCTTTTTATCTCTGATGTGCTCTTTAAAGTAGATCCTTTCTTTATGTAAAGTGTTATGGAGTTTTAGAGACTGATTTTCAATTTTCTCTTTGACTCTTAATACCTCCCCAGCATTGGACCTACTTCCAGCACTCTGAATACAGATGGTAGTTACATCACCATCAGTGATATCAGAAATCACAACACCATCATTTACTTGGAACAGCCCAGGATAAAAGTGCTTCATGTAGTGATACATATCTGTGTCGAGAACAACTTCTTGTTTTTCCCCATCCGCATCACGAACAAAATTACTCGTCTCTGTGGCAAGTCTGCGTTGCTGCAGCCTCCTCTTTGGACTCTGATGGGACTTGCTTTCTTCTCTTTTGTCCCTCTCTGACAGGGATTTTGCTTTTAGTAGGAGGAAGTCCCTCAGAAATTTGATCTCTGGAAATGACCCTTGAACAGAAACATGCCCGTTGGGCTGCAGAGGGCCAAAGCTCAAAGCCGTGTTGTTCTTTTTAACTTCTTGTATCAGGTCTTCTAGAACAAACTGATGCTTGAAAACAGACAGATTGAGGACAGATGTGACAGAGACGAAGACCTGGAATTTTGAATTACAGAAATTGAGCAACAGTTAAAGAATCAAGGGAAGTACAACTAAGTAAATGAGGGATGAGCTTACGTTTTCACAGTACCGGGTTACTTTCAGCGGGTAGTATCTGGACAACCTCTTGTCTTCTAGTCGATGTTCATCCTTTGTTAGGACACTCTCTGCAACTGAAAGGAAAGCCAGATTCACTTGCTCTGCAGTAACTGGAAACCCATTGTTTCCAGTCTGGAAAACAACACTCACAGGTTGTTTTCTCTCGATGCCTTCTCTATCAATTTCCCATACATACTTCCCTATCAATTTCCCATAGGTACACACGTGCATGCAAATCAATACTCCTGCCTAATATTTTATGTATTAGTCTAAACTGTTCAGAGAGAGACAGGAGCCTGTCTTCTTTGAACATCAATTGGCAGAGATTTATTCTCAAAGGCCTGACTACAAATATCATGCCTGCTATGTGTGCTATAGATTCATTCCTAAAAGCAAACTAACAAATGCCCTGTACAAAGCCTGTCTTCCCTGAACAGAAACACAATCCCAAGATTTGACTGTCTAGAAGAGAGGTGTTAGCCTCCCAGTTCTACAAAAGCCTAGTACCAGTAAACAATTTAAAGCCATCTGGTTTGGGGTTAACATTCTAGGGCTCATTCTTTGGGTAATTGCTGTATTTAGTATATTAATCTAAATACCTTCTTGATCTTCAAAAGTTACATATGCAGCTCCCTTTATCGTTGTTGGATACAGGACTTCTTCCACATCTCCCCCGTTATTCTTCGACATTTGGAAATGAATCACCAGTATGTCAGCCATGACATCATCTTGCAGAAGGCCATCTGGAATACCAGTGATGACAACTGTCCTTGCTGATTTAGCAGCTTGTCCTGTTGCCTGCACACAGAGACACAGCACACTGTTAACACAAGGGTACCGGTGACCTGCCACAGAGGTTACCCACCGTCACCCTGACCACCGAAATCCAGGCTCCCTCTGGTACCTTTCCCTCACTACCCAGGAAAAAATGGCCTGAGTCTTAAGTGCAATTCAAACCCTCTCAGCATCTTTTCTTAGAGCCCTAAAAAATAACAGAGCTAAATTTAACAGCTTCTCAAATAAAAGGTCCACTGGCACACTGATAATTTGTTTCCTCTGATTTAAAATCTGAGGAGAAAGAAAAATATTAATTGCACACACTGTTTGGTAAGGATTGTGTTTTCAGAGCAGGAGGGTCAGACTCAGACCATCAGTAATTGTTACAGTCACGAGAGCTGGGATCCAGGGTTGTGCTGTGAGTCATCCCTCTCCACTTACTGAAAGGATAGCCTTGTTAAATTGGAAGAACATAATCCCAGTCATCTGAAACTCGCTCTGTGTAAAACAACTAACCACACACATGATTTTCATCAGAGCCAAACCCCCCAACGCTGCAAGCATGAAACCCATCCTAAATAGGATTTGCGTCCGCGTCTGGTTAAGAAAAGCATATTTTCTTTCCATTCTTACAGCACAGACATAAACAGTAATATTTCATTCTGAACATCACAGCAAAATTACTGCAGCTGGTGGGACGCTGGGTAAATTCTGTAACAGTTCATTGACTTTTCTGGAAGAAAGAAAATGATTTAGCGTGTCTGCACGGCAGCATTCACGGGAACAAACCGTCAGTAACTTCAGAGCGACTGTACTCAAGGTCAGTCGCTCCATTTAAATTCTTCAGACTTCTCTTACAAAGTTTCTTCTGGACTCGGGGTGCATAAAACATTAGGGCAGTCACAAAAGCCTGGGGACCAATGCTTCGTTGACATGCATCCAAAAGCCTGGCGGACCACCGCCGCAGCGTTCCCGAAGGGAGCGAGGAGACGGATTCAATGCGACTGTGCAACCACGCAAGCTTTTAATTCATAAAGACGTGAGGCCTTTTACTTCTTTTTTATCACCCATGGAATTTAAAGAGCCAGGAGCTTTAATTATATTAGGCAATTAAGTTGGTGGTAATGTTTGTGCGAAAGCAAGCTTCTGCGCTAATGAGACAACATGAAGGGAATATAAACAGGGTGATTCCGAGACGGATGGAGTTTGATGTAGGAGTTTCTCACGCTTCACATAGCCAGTGCTGCTGCCTGTACACTCAGCCAGCCCATACTATGGAGCAATCACTGATCACAGAATGTCACGAGTTGGAAGTGACCTTCAAAAGGTCATCCAGCCCAACACCCCTGCCAGAGCAGGATCACCTCGATCAGGTCACAAAGGAACATGTCCAGGTGGGTTTGAATGTCTCCAATCCTCCTAGCAAAATGGTCTGAAAATGCTGCAATCATTCTAAGAAATTGTCTGAATATGTTGTAATCATTGCCTAACAACAGCTTTCTTTGATCTTAGTTTAAAATATGATCACAGTTATAAGAACATAGAGTATGCTAAAATCCTTGGAAGTAGGTAACTAGTACAGTGGGTACCCTAATCTCTGAGCAGACTGTTACGGACTTCCAGACCAAATAATGGACATTGGTTATCGATTTTGGATCAAAATAATGGATACTGGTTCTGGACCTTGAGTTAAAACAATAGGTACCAGTTAATAGGTTGTGGTTTTCATGATCAGCCAAGGATGAAAAGAACACAGGCAAGGATGAAGTGCAATCAGCAAAACATAACAAAGAGGACTATTAACGACTACAAGATGACCCTGCTCAAGATAACTACCCATGCTTCAGAGACCTCTCAGTGTAACTGTTTAATCAATACCCTCCTTCTTTGTATTGAAAACAGTCAGTAAAATTAACCAATGATTATTACAGAATAAGAATATAGATAAGGTGAGCTAACTGACAGCCAATCACTGTAAAGGTCAAATGAAGAAACGAGCATTCTATGCTGTTTGGAGCTGTAGCTTTGCTAAAATGTGTATAAATTTGTTGTGCTTTGTACATACTGGTGAACAAGTTTATGGAGGATTGATTCCCCCGAGTATCATAGGAATAAAGAAGTGCCTGCTGATCCACCCTGTGTAGGTAAGTACTTCGCAACTGTGACCACTGACATCCAGAGGAGACTCCACAACCTCTCTGGGCAGCCTGGCCCAGGGCTCTGACACCCTCACAGGGAAATAGTTTCTCCTTACATTCACACGGAACCTCTTCTGCTCCAGCTTGGACCCACTGCTCCTTGTCCTGTCACTGGCCAACACCAAGAAGAGCCTGGATCCATCCTCCTGACACTCACCCTTTACATATTTATAGACATTAATGAGG
>VXBZ01006690.1:26396-38763 GCA_013399135.1 Heliornis fulica
CCTCAGCTCGCTCCGGAGGCGGCAGCTCCCCGCCCGCTCCGCCCTTCCGGGGAGCCTCCCGCGTCCCACACGGGACGGCGACGCTGCCCCCGGCCTCGCCCGCCCCCCGCCCGCCGCATGCACTTGCCATGGCGGCAGCTCGCTGGCGCTGGGCCTCAGGCGGCGTCCTGCGCGGGTGGGGTGTGAGGGGGGAAGGCCGTCTCCCCAGCACCGGGCCAGCACCTCCCCCGGCGGGCGGCACAGCGCGGCCTTGCCCGGCCCGGTCGGGGAATCGAAAGAGAAACAGCGTCTCGGGGGCTGCTCCGCGCCGCCTCCCGCCGGCCCCGCCGCGGGGGAAGCTGGAGAAGCAGCGCTGGCCCGCAGGGCGCCGTGCCCGGGGCTGGTGTGTCCGGGCTGGCTCGGCCTTACCGCTCTTCCCAGTACCCCCTGACGGAGTCCCCTCAGCCCGACACGGGCACGGGAGCCCCACGGTGGCTGCTCTGAACTTGTTGGGCTACAGCGGCAACCTAAGGGTCCCAGGCCAGGGCTGACTGGTCCCACATTAGGGCTGTCCCTCTGTCTGTCTGCCCCACAATAGGGCTGCCTGACTGACTGGTACCATACCTGAGCTGTCCCACTGACTCAACACTGAAGTCTGGCTCATGGCAGAAGCCATGAAAATATATCTCTGAAAATATAAAGTATTTGTATGTAGTTACAGGTCTAAAAAAGTCACAGCCCTTCTAACGACTTCCAGGCAAAGATAACTTCACTCAAGTGGGTAGGAAAAAAAGTGTATTTCCATTTACAGAAACATCACATAAATTCTGTATTCCAGTTTCTTATCATTAAAACTGTTTTTCAGCTTTTCTGTGGCATCACTACTGATTTAAAATTTAATCAGCATAAACAAATAATCACAGAAAAAAGCTCATGACATATACAAATACTGATTGTCTCACTACTCCCACAGACTGTCATACTTTATGAGAACATAAACATTCTTTTTTTCCCTTTATCTCTTTAAAGATTTATTTTCTTATCACGATCAGTGAGGTATGGTTAAAATTCATTACTTTTTTAAACCTGTATCAGATTTTTCTCCTCTTTCTTTTTAAGGTATTTGATCTTACCAACACTTCAAGACATTCTGTACATGCAAAGGTATACAACCTCATTACTATTTCATAATTGTCAGGTAGTCAACCCATGCCTTTGCATTCACTAAACAGTAAGAGGTGCTACAGTCACATGTATCACATCTGACAATAAATTCAGAATCAACTGTGGTGCAGGCAGCCTTTCAGCTTCCCATAATCAAGACTATACTCAACAGTATCTCTAGAATAATAAAACCCAAGATGTGTCTGTAGCGCTCTTCTTGCACAAGTTTGGTGCATTGTCTTTTTTTTTGCATACTAAGATGTGAAATACTATGGAAACAAGTTTTTTTCAATGTTAGACCCACGCTGCTTTGAAGTTCAGATTATTCTTGCCAAACTATTTTGGCCCTCAAGGGTAGCAAATTAAAAGGACTGCAGAAGAAAAGGAAAAACTTTCCTCCTTGAAAGAGAAATCCTGACTTTGCACCTCCATTTTAGTTCAAAGATCTTTTAAAATGAGAAATGGAAGGATGAGTGGGATCCCAAAGGGGGATTTTCCATGCCAAAAATTAATTTGCCCTAAATTCTTATTTGCCTTTTTGCAGCTGCCCCTCTCAGCACACCCTTCCAGAGCCAGGAGCCTGGTCCAGTAACTTGTGCCAACCTCAGACACAGCGTTCAGCACCAGACTGTTTCACCAGCACTGTTACAAAGCTGTCTCTTCTAGGTAAAGAACCATCTCAATTCTTGCCTGTAGTATTATTGTAAGCAAAATCATGAACAAAAATGAGTAAAAATGTAATTGTCAAAGCAAATATTAAAGACAAAATATAAAGCAGGGTATTAACTGATCAGAAGCTCGGTAGAATTAGGAGCAGATCGTAGAAGTAGCAGCCTTTGGACAGCTAAAAGCAGCATTACTGCTAAGGCATTTCTTATGAGGTGCAGTTTCCTGAGTAAACCTGTGGTGGTCTTGCACTGTCTCCTTTGCTGTTTGAATAATATCACTGATTTGATAATACAGACTCTATGAAATTACAGGATATCTGCTTTTAGGTATCTGTCACCTCCGCAGGCCTGGAGTTCGTCGGAGCTGCCTTCTGAAGCCACGGCACTGTGCAGAAGCAGGTCAGTGAAGATGCTTTTGCTTGGGATTATATATGGCTTTTGTAAGAAGATGTAAGAAGGAAGATATTTATCCACTTTGGAGTAAGAAGGAACAGTTTTATCCACTTTGGAGTATGTGACCCATCTAAAATCGGCAAGATACAAAATCTGCACATTTGCAGGGAGCAGTCTTAGATTAAGTTTCAAGTGCTGGTAAAGGCTTTTTCTATTACTTGAATGCCAAGCAGTGAGTTTTATGGAATTTCTATGTGAAGTCTGTGCCACTGCAGAAATCAGAAAGATAGGTAGTTCCTCTTAGGCAAGTACAGATTTCAGATCACTAATGGAGATCGGCGTAACTTTCTATGCCTCTGATGAAGCAAAACCAGAGCACTTCATGAGTTCAACCGACTGTTTCTTGCAGTGCATTCTAAACATCCTCTTCAAAACAAACCCAAGTCACTCCTTGGGACACATACTTAATTTTATCTATTTCCCCACCATTATTAGTAGGCCTTTGGAAATGGATTTCAATCATGTCCTGCATACTTTCCTCATCGTCTTCTGTGTCTTTAATTCCTTTCAAAAGAACGGTCCTTTTAGAAATCCCACAGTGGAGCTGTGGAGGGAAGAGAAACAAACTTGCATTACACATCAGGTGTTGCATATACATCTAAGGGAAGTGACAGATACTGGAAATAAACACATCCATGTCAGACAGGGCTGGGGTCTCTGATTACATTTTAAGGCTGTAAAGTGTGGTGTATTTCTGTCACTGGAAACAGCAGGAGTTACAACTCCATTCTACATTACCAGTTCAATAGGCCATGCAGACAGCATTCTAAACCACTGCATCACTGACTCCTTAGTGCACACACCCCCTGGATCTGGGGAGCCTCCATGACTCTGAAGAGCATCACTCCATAAACATCCACGCCAACACATGATGGATACCCACCTGCCATGAATGCTGTCCTATCTCATCAACACACACTCTCTAGTCAATGCTTTAATTATGAAGACTTGATTATATACACAATACTGACTTGATTACAATCTATTCCCAGAAAGTAAGAGACAACTTCAGTGAGGATACGATGAGCAAGCAGACTAATGTTACAGGAAAAGCCATTATTTGGGTGAATGAATGAATGAATGAATGAATGAATGAATGAATGAATGAATGAATGAAAAAAATGGAATGAGCAAATGTTTCATAGAACAATGAAGGTCTCTGCTGAGACTATCAACAAGGCCCCTTGTCAGGGACAAATATCACAGAACTTTGGGACTCAGAAAAACATCGTGCCAACTATTAACCAAGTTCACAGTTTAGTATTTGCCTCCTGTCTAGCACAAACATTATGGCAAGTAATGATATTGTTTGATCAAGGAAATACATGCACACACATCCTTTTAAAGTAAATTGTAGCTTTCACACTGCAAAACATAAGATCATCATCAGAGCAGCAAACTGCAGGTTCACAATTTGCTATTAAGTTTCACAAAAGTGCATGACACAAAAGCTTCTGCAGTCCTCAGAACTGAAAATTCCACACATATTTCATATTTCCCACATATTTGTTCTGCTGAGGGGGTAGCCTGGACTAGATTCTTTTACCTGAAACTTTTCCAAGCGTACACAGGTGTTTGCAGACACAGAAAGCATATAGCACCTTCCATTCACATGGAAGGGATATTTGGTAGTTTTCACAAAGCCATTAGTTGCTGTAATGGAGAATGAGAAAACGAGAAGTAAGAGGAATATAACCTAAAATGCATCTTGTAAGCATATCAAAGAACATACTACCTTTTTTCCATGCATTTAGTATATAATAACACACTTAATAGCTTCTTCAAATCCATCTTGCAAGAAGTTTATCTGGCATTTCCCAAGAAGCAAAATCATGCAATACCCAAAAGATCTTCTGAAATAAATCTAAAGCAGCTGTTCTAAATGGATGTGGCTCCGCTGATCTACACAGTTGGGCAATCTGAATGCCTGTCTAACTTCATTGTCATGAAACTAGAGCTAAACATCAAACACATTTTCCCAAGTTTCTGCTGTGTAAGTGCTTAGCCATGCAAAGGGAAACCAGGGTTTTGACAAAGTTAGGAAAGAAATAAAGCTCACAAACTGTGTATCAGGTCATGTTATATGATGAAATACTTATTTACAGATGTGTGGGTTCACCCACATCTTTTCCTCATCTACTTACCTCTCTGTGGGAAGAATTTGCTATGTTCAAGTTAACATGAATGTAATATGGAATGGAATGTAACACAGAGCAGACAATGTGGCTGGCACCTCTAGCTAACAAAATATTACATACTGTACCTCCAGGCCTGAGGAACGTAATAACAGCTGTTCTGGACTGACTGTCATAGTTCACATTTTCTACTTCTCCTCCCTGGATGGATTTGTAGAAATTCAGCTCTAATTTGTCTCTCATCCAGTCTTCATGAATGGATAGCTCAGGTATATCTGAAACGCTGATCTTCTTTCCAGAAATAACAACGTGGAGCTAAAAAAGAGGGTTTTTTTGTGTGTGTGCTTTATGATTGAAAACACCCCAAAAAGAGTCAACCTAAAGCTTTTTAAGTACTGCAAGTTCCTATTGTTCATAGTTTCATGCTGCAGTTGATTACCTTAAATGAGAATACCATATCAGGTGTGAAAGGCTTCACTGTCACCTCCATTGTTTTGTTCACATCCAGGTTCACAGTATGCTCACCCATTTTTATCAGTTTCTGGGCAACTAAGGAAAAATCACAAGTTTTCAGACATGAAAAGCCTTGTTTGATGATTATACACCCAAAACTATTCCCCAGTCTATTGAGCAAGATCTCTTTTTGCATCAAATAAAGAGAAATAAATAACAGGCAACCAGACCCCACTATTCATGTCTTCAGGCACGTCCACGTCCATAAAATCTTACCAGTTATAGACAACAGGTAAAATATTATACTGTCTTTAAAACAGTATGGAATCTTTATGTTTCCAAATCCTTATGCACACCCAATGTAACTGCCCTCAGAGTAAGGGACTGCCTAGAGTAAGGAAAATAATCAAATTCTCCTGACAAAACATTTTGAGTCATTCTTGACAATACCCTGTGACGCAAACATACTCCCAGTTTCAAACACCAAACATTGTATTAGCTCAGAGCAGAAATCTGGTGATCCAACACAAACATGCAGTGATTTCAAGTATTCTTTTCCCCTGATTGGTGTAATAGTGAAAGGTTCTCCCTGTATTCTTTGGCTGTTGATTCCCCCCCCCCAAAATATTTACATAAAATCTTTTCCCTCTGGCAATTAAATATATCAGAAACATTAATTTGTATTTAAAATATGCATCATACCTTCTTCTGCTTCAAAAGTAAGCAGTGCCTGGTTCTGACTCAGTCTGAATGGGATTTTTGTAGTTACACCAAAAACACAGCAAGTATTCATGTCTGAGTAGTTGTCCTTCAGGTCTTCAATGTGACTGAACTTCAATTTCATGTCTGCTACCTTTTTTTTAATCTAATATTTTAGAATCAAGAGAGGAAAGAAAACATTTCTGTACTTTATTGCAGAGCAGAAAAACAAACAGTAGCCTTTCCTTCAAGTGCTGCCTATGTCTTGGGTTTTTAAAGTTTAACAGTCTAGTGGGTTGAAGCCATGGCTGGTAAAACAAGTATAACTCTTGTAATGAAACTGGCCAGTTGTTCTTGTCTGTTCCCAGGATTTTTGTCAATGAGATGGGGTTTTTCCACTTTTTTTTTCCTCCTTTTTTTCCCCTTAGATTCATTCTGAACTTGAACATGACCTTACACAGTAAAAATGTAATCAAATTCCACAGGGATTTCCACCTGTGGAAGTGGTGTCTTTTGGTATCTAAAATTTGCAACACACAAGTATCAGTCATTTGTGTTGCCAGTTGCATCACTGCTGTGCAGCAATGGAAAGTCTGATAATAAACAACTGTGTTGCCATCTTAATAAAACAGACAAGAATATCCAAATATTTTATAGCTAGGATAGATTACAATGGTTCATGAAAATGTTGGGTGGGAATGGCTGTTTTGATAGCCTTGTGGGAGTTTCAGATAACTCTTTTCCCCCACTTTCTGTAACTATTTCTAAAGAAAATTCTGTGTGGAAGAAAACTGTCTGTGTCAAGATAAAATAACCAGAGTAATTAAAGCATTCCTGACATCTATCCTCAAAGCTAGCATCTATGAGCCTGCTTTCTTTCTGTTCCTTCTACTGCTGGCAGAAAGGGCAGTGCTCTTCCTGAAGATAACTGGGACATGGGGTGCAGCCCCCTGTTCACACTGAAGCTCCTCCATGAGGAGTCTTGCTCTCTCCAATGACTGCATGGACTTACCTGACACCTCAGAAAATCAGAACCAAAATTTAGGAAGCTAGAGCTAACACTGTAATACTGTTAACAATAAGCAAGGTTTTAACACATGGATAGAGTTCCAATCTCTCTATAAAGAAAAATTATCACAGTTTTCATTTTTCTGTAAATTCCCCAAGATATTTGATTCTGTCTCAATTCCAAATGAAAATGGGATTTTAAAAGCTGAAATTTCCACAGGGGGAGTTCCAGCTTCTGTGCACCTCAGACTCTGCAACAGTTTCACCAAAAGGTACTCTGGATCCTGAGTTTATATATATTTATATATATATTATATATATATATATTTAGCATCACTGATATTTACCTGTCTGTGAATTGAGTTATTTCTGATTTGGAATACCATGAGAGAGACTATAATCAAATCAAGCTCAGTACAGGCAAAAATAAATGCTATATTTGCCATGTAAGGGACATGCTCCCTTTCTTCCATCCTCTTGCCCAAGAATTATAAAACAAGAGTACTTGAAAATTACTAATACTATGTATATTTTTATTCCAGTGTCTTCCATTTAATAATTTTCTGCTTTACTTAATTCTGCTCATTTTTTTCAATATCTCACACACTTGATTTCCATATCCTTAGCCTTCCTCAAATTATCTTGCCATATAAATCAAGAAAATGACCAAGCAAGCTGTATTTTATACTGAAATCAGAGAGTTCAAATGCTGAACTGGCCCCAGTGGTCTAGAACTGATGACATAAAAATGTGCCCTTCCAAAAGATAAACTGCAAAATATTTCAAACTTTAATGGCCCAACCTGCAAGAGCCCTGAATATACTGTAAGGTCTTCTTTCAGCTTTTGAATGTGTCTCTTCAGCTCAGCATTTTCTTGGTGCAGTACGTGGAGTTCTCTCTGCAGCCCAAAAAGTGCAGAATTAAACACACAGAAGAAAAAAGTATATTTTAGCAGATTCCATATGCTTTAGAACCTGCTTCAACTTTTTATTATTCTCACTGACAGCCACACACCACACAGTTTCTGTATAGCTTCAACTATCTGCTAGGTAAATTCCCTCACCAAGGAGCAGTTTCCAAGTGAATTACAGTAAGCAGATTTTTGAAAGAATGTTATGTCAGACATGAAATACCACACAAACATTTTATTTTTGGTACTATGTGTGATCTTAGCAGCCATTACTTCTTTTTCTGATAAGTCTACAGGGTGAGGACAGTTCCTGACACACTGCTACACGCTTCCCTTGTTATTCCTCTTCAGCAGGGAAGAGAGAAGACCTCTTCTATGTCCATCTGCTACTCACCACTGCTCCAAACCATGAATCCTCAACGGGCATAAGGCCCATCTAACTAAATCTGGTATTTCCTGGGCAAGCAACAGAATGGGATGAGAAGGAAACAGAGCAAATGTCAGCTCCAGCCCTCTGTAATTAGAAGATGGCTTTTTTATGAGAACAATGAGAAAACCAGCTTTTTGAGAATATGAGAATAATGGCTCCTTGTTAAGCTCTCAAGACATTTAGACCAGCTCCCATCAGCTGAAGTTAATATAAAGCAAAAACTAGGTTATTACAGTGACCTCAAATCCAAGTGTTTATGGATGGAGAACCAAAACTCAGCTTTCAGAAAATCTCACACCAACCTGAATGTATGTAAACTACTGATACATTTAAATAGCTTGCAATATGGAAGACGTAATTTCTCACCAGTTACTTACAGGACAAATGAAACTGGATCCTATTACCATACCAACACACTGTACTGCACACTGAGGTAATGAACCAACTAGCTGTAGAACCCTCTTGAAACAGGTCCTGTCTCTTAGCTCATAGTTGCTGATGAAATGCTAATCCCTTGGGTGCTGTAACATCTTATAAAATGGGTTGGGAGTTAACAAAGCAATGGAATCAACTCATCCACTTTTATCTGCATCACACAAAGTGGAACTCATCTGCTAGAGAAGGATCTTGAAAGACAGGTCTCAGTTTCGCCTTCACTCTTCCAACAGTACCACAAGGCCTATTTCACTGCCCAGGTTCTTAATCTGCCCCTAAGAATTATGCACAGAGCATTCTAGTTATACAATCTGCAAACCAGTAAAGCCATTTAAACTGAAAGGAAATATTACTCTTCTCTAATCAACACCTCCTTCACAACTCCCCAGACACTAACAACTATGGGTAAGCCTTCTCCATACCTCATGGGTGTCCTGAAGCATAGTAGCAGCCTTATGAAAGTCCTTTAGCTTTAGCAGCTCCTTCTCTGCTTTAGCACACTCTTCCTCAGCACTTAGTTTATAGAGAAGAAGGTCAGCTTTTGTTTTTTCAGCTTTTAAAACTCTTTCCTTGAGAGTAAAAGGAAAAAAGATATTTTAGGGTTTTTTTCTTCTACAGGATCAAACAAAACCTTAAGTAAGCCCTTTATATTATTTTTTACACACTTTGGATCAGTATTTGTCTTAGACTTACAAGTGTAGTTACCACTGAGATCAATGCAGGTAAGTACCACTGAAGAACAGTAAGCAAGTTATAAAAACATGTTAGAACTGGGGGAGAGCTCATTTGGTTTTAGAAGAATACACTAAAGGTGTTCAAGTATCTTTCATCTAATTTCCACAATTCTATGTTCTTTGTAGAACTTGCCTTCCATGTCTTCAGTTCTTCTTTAAGTTTTTCCATCTCATATGCTGACGGGTCAGAAGAGTCAGGGGTTATCAAATTCTAGAGAGAAAAGAAGAGGCACACACAGGTTTCCCTCTCCATTAAGCAATAAAGACACACCAATTAATTCCAACAAGTCTTCAAAGTAATTAAAAAAACCAACCCTCAGCAGTTGGATGAAGCATTTTGACCATGGTAGCCTTCAATGATGTCCATTAATGAAAGTCCAATGTATTTTGCCTGTGTGCCCATTTGCTGTTTTTCTCCAATTAACCAGGCAAGAGATGTGGCAAGTCAAACATTTTGGGAGACCAATTATATTTCACACTTAAATCTCCTTAGAATCTGCATACCAGAGGACAGCATATTCTAGGTCATCTTTTAAAAATGAATTTAGACACTCAGGCCAAAGCACTGAACTATTTTAATAACTGGGCAGGACAGAAATCTAAGAAAATGGATCCTGGTCAGTAATCATTATTTGCCAATTATCCAACTGAAAATATTCACAGGTTTGTATTTTAATAAATAGTAAGGGAAAGTTATCTCTGTTCTTCCACAGGGAACTAAGCCCCTCAAACCATTCATCCATATGCTTCCTCAGCAGTTCCTCTAAGAAAATATACAAAAAAATACAATATCCAGGAATAATGGGGAAAAAATCAAAATGGAATGCTTCAAAGCTCAGGGAAATGGGACAATAAAACTCACATCAAGCAGGAAGAACATGATAAAAGCACCACTGAATTTAAGTACTTTAGGACAGAAGTTCACCAGCCTGGGTAAACTACACTGGAAAGAGCCCAAGAAGAGAGAAAATCTCTGTTCTGTTTCTGTGGCTGCAATATGCTGCAGAAAAGAAAAATCTAAAGAGACCTGTTGAAACAATTCCTCCCTTTTACTTAACATAAAACTTGAATGCAAACCATGAAAATCAGGCATAAAAAGGTCTACATTAGATAAACTTGCCAATTATTGCAGTAATGCTAGGTTTTTCCTAAAACTAGTAAAATAAGATCATTTTTCCCAGTGCTATGTCCAGTTCCAAATGCCTGTTAAGCAACAGGGGAATCCCCATCTCTGTATAACTTAAGAGCAGAAGCAAAAACATTCCTTCACTCAAGGGATGGAGTGCAGGAAAGCAGAAGGATGCATATGCCAGACCTGGAAGCTGGTAAGAAAGAATGCCTGGGTTTTCCTGAAAAATGACCTAAGACAACAGTTTTCACCCTGAAAGAAAAATACATAGCAAGGAAAACACAAGAAATCCCAGGGAAAGTCCCATCCAAACTATTTTGCCATGGTGCAAGAACTGAATCAAGGGAGGCACCAGGAAAAATGAAATTCCCAAAGAAACCTGCACAGAGACAGATGAGCAAGCGAGGTAAGACAGGGAAATTCTTACAGAATCTGGAATGCAGACACTTTGGTATGGACTCTCCCTGTGATACCAGGAATGAGGAATATCCAAAGTCTTAAAAGGATGGGAGAAGGTGAGACAAGAAGTTTCAGAAGCACTGTCCTAGCAGTCCAAGCATGAACCTTCATTCAGAGATGCTACTGTTAAAATCAAGATTTTTCCTGGTATCTGTTTTTTACAGGAAATACTTACAAAACCATTATCTTTCAAAGGTAGTGGCTGACCTGAGGAATCCATTGAAATCTGAGGGAACAGGAAAAAAAAATACAACATTGTGTGTATTAGGTTTTCTCTTCAGTGGAATAGAATACCAGAGTGGAATTGCAGAAGCCGTGTCAGGCTAAAAGAATTTTTAAATGTAAATGTTGCATCTTTTTATAAGCTAAAGCGATACATAATGGTTACCTGAAGCCTCCTCCCCTACCAAGCATAAAAGGCAGAGATACACATGAAGAATTCTACATTGCACAACCTTTACCTTTACCATTACATTCTTAACATCCTCTATGCTTAAGAGATAAAGCCCCTAAACCTGCTTAACCCAAAATGAAACACTTCCTTCCCACAGTGGGTGATGTACAATCTGTCATCCTTTGTCACAGCATGTAGTAGCAGCAGATCAACAGCAATGTGACAAGTTCACAGGGCACTGATCCACGTACAGGTTCTCATGCGAATCTCACCCGTGGATGCCCGGGGGGGCACAGAGGCTTTGCACGACGGGTGTCTATCAACTGTGAGGACACAGGTAGCTGCCAGCCCAGCGTCTTGATGTGCCTGGGCATCACTGAGGCTCTCACCTTGGAAGCGCAGGCTCAATGTTAACCCAACACCACCATACCTGCTGCTTTCAACAAGGAGGCTTGGAACGGAGGCTGCCTTTGGTTGACAATCCTGGAATCCCGTTCTGGTTCGGGTTAAACAACCAAACCGACCGACTCATGTACCGACTCCTGACACAGGAAAAAACTGCAAACCCTTCTCGCAGGAGGAGCCCAGCAGGAGCCCAGGCCTGGCTCCTCCGCGCCGCCATGCTCTCCCTTGCAGCCCGAGGGATGGAAAACGCCGAGCTCGAAGCTCTGGCAGCCCAACCGCCCCGGGAGCGGGGCCCAGCCGGTGCGGGGAGGCCGCTCCGAGCCCGGGACCCCGGGCAAGGCCACACCGGCTGAGCGCTAGGAAGTGCCCGAGGCTGGCAGCTCGGCGAGGGCTCCCGGGGGACCCCCCTGGGCTGAGCACGCAAGCCGGGGCTCACACACACCTGACTGAGCGCAGCCGCGGGTCCCTGCGGAGGCAGCCGGCAGCACAACCACGGGTCCTTCGCTCAGAGCCGGGCTCCGCACAGCCCCTCCGCCCGCCCCCACCGAAACACAGCCCGGCACAACCGGAGCTGCCGGCTTTCGCTTTCGCTTTAGCCGACGAAGGAGGAGGAGCTGGCGGACCTTCCACACACCCCCGGCTCCGTCATATTTAGGGGGGGGCAGTGCCGTTCCTCTTCCTCGAAATTACGTGGAGGAAGGTGGCTCCGTCACTCCCCCGTCTCCTCGGCGGAGAGCAGCGCGGACCGGCCTCCCCGCCCTCCCTTCGTCCCGGGAGGGGTTTGTCCCACCACCCCTCAGCTCACATCCCGAGGCATCCCTGGCAAACACCCGCGGGCACCACCCGCCCGTTGCGACCCACAGAACCCGGGAAAGTCCCACCAGAGGTGGGGAGCGGCGGGAGGGGGGGGGG
>VXBZ01006690.1:38800-70138 GCA_013399135.1 Heliornis fulica
CCGTCCCCCCCCCGCCCTGCCGCCTCACCTCCTCTTCACTCATCTCTCGGCTGGAGGCTCCGGGTGTGGCCTCTGGATTTTTCTGTGAAGTAAAGTGCCTAAAACTCGGTGTCCTCAAGCTCATTTTGGTATTTTTGTTATAAACCACATTGTCTGGGATTGTGTTTGTATTGTAAGGTCATCCTCTTTGGCTGGGATGTTGCAAAAGGCATAAAACACTTAGTGACAGAGGACCCTTTGCTAATGGAGAGGCCACAGTCTAAAAAATAATTTCTGTGAAAAATCTGGAAAACCAGGGTGCAGGCGGTGGCCACACGGTCCATTTCCATTACCATGGGTCAGGGGATGAGGTGGGTCCCTGGGGCAGGGGGTGGCAGCCATCCCTCATCGAGAACAGGGCTCCATCCTCCGTCCCTGAGGAACATCGTTGATCTATAAAGCAGTATATAGATTCATAAAAATGAGCCATGGCAGGTGCACCCAGAGTTGGGTAACAAAGTCATTGATGGGTAGTCTGTAGGCAATGCCAGCATCATTCTGGGGCAAGTGTTTAAGGTCTCTTTGAGCTTTTTCAAGTCATTTGGCTGGCCATAGTGTGTGCTTGGTGACTTGGACCAGAGTAATGATCTCCCAACCACCTCCTATCCCACCTTCCCACAAGAAAAAAAAATAATCCCTGCCTCTGACCAGATCAGTGCCCTGATCGGTGACCATGACTGCCCCTGCTAGCACAGGGAACAGGAGCTCAGCATGTGTGGAAGTCAGCTTAGAGAAGTCATGAAATATGGACTGGTGTGAGGTGACTTATAGTTGCAAATATTTGTTGCTTCAGCCAGTGAGCATTCATTTTCTAAAGAGGTTTCTGGGAAGAGCTTCTCTGGGGAGATAAAAAAGTTCCCATTTCCAGCATGATCAGTTTGAGTGAAAGCAAGCACAGGCTCCTTCTTGAAGAGGAGGGTAAAAGGTTTTGGTTACTGAATGATCCTTCTCCATGTAGGTAACTAGAGGAAAGAGTCTCATGGATCCTGAGAGAGCTGTCAGACTACGCTGCTGGGACAGACTGGACTTTTCATGGTGGGAGCTGTTAGGTGGCAGGCACCAGGTGTGTGTGTGCTGAAGCAGGGGCAGGCAAAAGACAAGTACCACACACATCTTTCAGTAATACCTCTTGGATTCAGGCAGTGCATCTAAGATTGTAGCCAAGCAGTCATACATAGCTGTTAGAATTCAAGACTTAATGATCTATGCAGATACTCATAATAGGTGCATTGCAGCCACAAACAAAATTTGGGCAGAGCCTGTGTCCCAAGCCAAGAAAACAACCCAAAGTATATTGCATGTAGGTTTCCTTTAAAACTAAGCTGACTCATCTGTTAAATGTTACTTTCACAAATACAAACAGACTTGTACTCATTGTCCAAAGCATTTTGTATAGTTAACAGTCAATCAGCACTGACTGTAAAAGAAATCAATCCCCAAAAATTGAGAATATGCCAAATAGTTGGAGAAAGAGTAGAAGCCAACTTGGTCACTAAGCAGAGAAAGGCAGGAGTTGCACAGCAGTGAGGCGTTGCAGTGAAATTGGTTGGGTTCTGCACAGACACATGAGGAGGCCTGTGCAAGAGGAGCTGGAGCAAGGTTTTCAGAGCTTTTGCTTTCATTTGCTAGACAAAGGGAATCTTGGACTGCATCCTGCTTGGATGGCAGTCACCTTGTGCCACTGAATTCAGTGGGAGTTTTACCCATTGGGTAATTACTATATCAGTTTCAAATCTTATCTGGTTTTTAAGATAACTGGATGGAGCTCTGACCCTGTATTTGAGATTTTTATTTTTTTTTTTATGTCTTGACAATGGATAACTATGTTTACTATTGCTTTAGAAACAAAAATCTGGTTACTAATGAGATGAGTAAAAGGGAGAGGTTTGACTGGAGTAGCCAGGGAGGAGGAGGTGATTATATTATGACCTAAGTACATCAGATTTCAGATTTAAATGTCAGAGTGGCAGGCTGTTCTCCAGTAACCATGGTCATGTTGAGAAGTCACTGCTCATGTGAAAGAGCCGTATTTCTCTAAACTCCTGGGAATGTAGCAACACCAATCTGTTTACAAGGCCTGCTTTGGGGTTTTTGCTGAACAGTGTATTTCTGCTTGTTTGGTGCAGGAAAATTTATTGGAGATGCTGAACTGGGCCAAGTTCCTTCACTGAAATGGAGTTGACTTCGAGCTGATACATTAACTGATTTATATGTGGTGTGAATTTAAAGTTTTAACCACATATAAATCAGAGTAAAGAAAAAAAATGCATCTATTTCATAACTCTGAAGAGTCTAGTTGAGGGGAAAATCAAAATGTAAAACAGAGCATGGAGTACAAGAAGATTTAAATCTCTCAGGTGTTCTTGGAGTGGTCTGCATTGATACCAAACTTGTTGCTCAAGAGTCTGAAAACTATTTTCATATGCCTAGAAATCTAAACTGGAAGCTTCAAAAGAAAACCATAACCCTTGTGACAGCATAGGAATAGCACTCATCTACAGCAGGAAATACTCTGATTAAGCTGGAAGAGGTTGACAGCTTACCTTTTTTTGGTACCAAAACAAGGTGTCCATACTTCAGACAGTAACTGTTAAGAATCTTATGGCATTGCCTCCCAAGGGAGAGTATTTTGGGTTTCTTGTAGTTAGAACAGATCCAAGGAAGGAAGTAGAGTGGAATTTAGGTGCTTAATCATAACTGTCATCATGAAAACCCTGCTCAGTGTCTGTCCCATCCTTGAATGCAGAACCCAGATTCAACCCCTGAGGTGTTCCCATGGCACGTAGGATACTTTCGTACTCCAGCTGAATCATGTTCCATGACTGTGCAGTTTATTTTGTGCTTTCTTTAAAAAACAGGCTAAAGGAGGCATAGTGATGCCTTCCCTACTTACCTTCTAGATTTGCAAAGTTTGGAAATTTCTGCATGTTTTTGTAGACTATTAGTGCCTGCAAAGAAAGAAATCAGATTTCAGTTTCTTCTTGAAGGAGCTGCTCAGGTATTCTGTCCACACGTCATCTCCCAAATGCATTCATACATAGGCAGGGTAGTTACAAATCCTGTTTAGCAGTGCTTTCTTTCCTGTGTTGTTTAAGAAGTTTCCACACATTTCCAAAAGGACAACAGACACCTTGTGCTCCAGAGAAACCGGTGTCCTGTGGTCACTGTTCCAGAAGTTGCGAGAAATGGATTTGACCCCTCTTTGGTGTACACAAGTGTCCCAATCCTTTGCACTTTATCCAGCAGCTATCCTGCTTGAAGGGAATGATGATTACTGTACCACCTCCCATCTTTAGTGATCTCTGCAAAGTAATTGGAAAAAAAGAAAACCAAACCCCAGGCAAACAGGGGTTTCTCCTTTCTATGTTTGGTGCAACACCAGGCCCTGGAGAGAAGCCGATCTGAGTCCTTGCAGTTAAATATAGGTGATACCTTACACAGACTTCTAAGCAGCATTGAAAATCACCATGATGATAATTCTAGATCTCACTGCTGAGGTACCAGTCTGTGGTTCATTGAACCTTGATGTCAAAGAGACACTGAGAACAACAGCCAGCAGTGTCTCTAAATAAGCAGTGCCCTTCTTTACGGCCTCTCCTGTATCCTGAGTGTTTGTGCAGCCGTGTGGCCATCTAGTCTGGGAAATGAACCAGCCTGAAAACTAATCCTGAACAAAGTTGATTTTAACTGGCTCATATCTCCAATGCTGTTCATGCTGTGGCCAAAAAACAGTGTGCTGTCCCGAGGGGGTGGCATGCAGCAGGGTCAGTAGGCTCAGCGGGGGTGAATAACAACTTGCTTTGGTGGTGCTGCCAGTGTAACATGGCTTAGAGCACTCCTCAAAACACAGCCTCATTGTCTGCTGTGGTACAGCATGCCTTGGTGCCATGGAGGAGGTTCCAGGTTTTGTTTCAAGGGGCCTATGTTTCAGTCAGCACAAAGCTTTGTCCTTTTTTCTTGCAAGGCAAGAGAGAAAAATACACCTGACAGTAAACATCCAGCGCCTTTAGATGTCATATACCGGCCTCTTTGAAATGCACAAGTCCATTTCCAACGCAAGCAGAATTATGAAATACTCTATGCCAAGCTACATTCCTTACAGGAAGGATCTGAAATGTGTCCAGCAAGACTTGGGACTGGTTCAGCTTCCCCAAGATGTGTGTCCCAGAACGCAGCACTATGAGGCAATGCAGTGGTTTAGTAAATAGTCCCAGCACGACCACTAGTAAGCAAACAATGAAGAAGAAATCATCTAAGATGCGTGTTGTTAAGCTTGAATCACATTCCAGTTGTTTGGCTATAAATCACTGCATGCTAATTAAATATTTCTTTCAAAAAATACTTAGTCTTTCAGTGAGGATTATTTGTTTGTATGGGTTGCTTTGCACTGAGAAGATGTAAATGAGAGGGAAGGGAGGGTAGGAGAAGGAGGTAGAGGATGCACACTGGTCAGTAGTATTAGTCTATGCTTTATTTTATTTGATGAGTTAATAACAACTGACTGTTTATATTATTTAGGAATAAAAAAGTGGCCTCTGAAAATCCCAGGTGTCTCCTAGGCTAACCACTGGTCACCCCATAGGCTGTAACAGAGGGCAGAATGTTTCCTTGGTCTGTCTCTGGCCTGAGGGACACATTCTGAAATTGTCCATAAGAAAAAAAGATCTTTTTTGTTTCTTGCCAAACTTCATAGTCAGCAGGATTTCTGAATGAATACTGTCGAGATAATCTTTTGGGGAATGTTTAAATAAGTGCTGTTTCTCTGGGAATGTTGTTTTGAGAGAGATTGTGAGGTTTCCTCCATTTTCTAATTTCCAAAAGATAATACATACCATGCTTCATGAAAGAAGCATAAAACACACAAGGTACAGCATAAAGCATAAAAGGTCCTGTCTTAAATAGAAAGCCATGGTACAACCAAGATAAATTAACAAGTAAAACATGGGAATTGTTACGTAGAGTAAGCAGTCCCAGGATTATATAGCTCAGACCTTGACATTGTACTGGAAAAATTCAGAAATCTAAATGGAAGGAAAGATCTTATGGAAGGTCACTTTGCCTGGTGAACTATTAATGAGAATTGAATATATGTGGTTTAGTTTATTGACACCACTGTTTTGGTCGGTTCACCACAGCCTCCCATTCAAAGTCTAGATAGATCCTGTACTGATGTTCCATGTCTTCTCTTCTGTAAGCTTTAACAAGCCTAACTGAACTGGAAAGACTGTTAATTAAGAAGAAAATATCACTGTTTTAGAGAATGCAGCTTCTCTTTCCAACTTCTGCCTCCATCCTTAAGTCTTCTGGCAGAGCCCAAGTTGCAGACTGCTGGACAGGCTGCCTGCAGATTTACAAGAAAAAAATTTTTCTTTTACTCTTGAAAGGTCCAATGTGCAGCCAAGGACTGACTAAGGGCTGTCTTACTCTTCTGTGGAAATCCCGCTTCCTTCTCCACCGAGGTGTCCCCCAGACAGGCCCTCAAGGGCACATATACAAGATCTCGTGTTTAGGGATATGTTTGGGCTGTGGTTTTTTCCCTTTTTAAATGTTTTTTTCTTTTTAATTGTTTTGGATGACCTCGTATTTTAATCTCTTCCCTTGCTCAGGCACATAAAGCACTCTTTTAAAGATAAACACAACAGTTATAAGCCCAGATCACTTCCAAATTAAGAGTTACTAACTCTAAGAACTCTGTTTAGTTTTTTGCAGGTTTGGGTTTTTTAAAAATAAACGCTGATTTTTATGCCACTGCTTCTGGAAGAAGATATTTTGTTGTGTCCAGCTCTTAATTAAATGGCTCATATTCTTTATACTCTGTTTGAGATCTGACAAGTCATCATGGTTGCATGTTAAATCAACATTCAAAGTGTCTAATGTGATGTTATTCACAGCTAAAGGCAGCTTTAGAATATAGTGTATGACTATTAGTTTTAATTCTTTCAGAATGAAAGCATTCGATTTTTCACTTCAGGAATTCTGGAAAACAGCCATAGTTAATAATTAAACTTTTTTAAAAAGCTGAATAAAAATGAACTACTTCAAATCAAACAAAGTAAAAAATTTAGCCCACTGTTGGTCTGTTTCACTAAAAAATCACCCTATTTTGAAATAACAAACAACTTTATTCCTTTTTATACTCTTTGTGGTTCACCAGCAAATAGAAAACTCACAGCTTTTATTTCTTTACTTGGATCTCTGCAGAAAAGTTTCTCAGAAATTACCTTCCCCAGTATGAGTGTGCAGGCAGTAAGGGTCTTGCATCAAAGCACAAGATATTCAGCACACAGTGAAACTTCAATCAGATTTTTGGTAAGGATGATTCATTTGGCTCTATAGCTCCATTACAGTGCTTGAAATTTAGGATATTAATTTTTTTTTTTACTTGATGCAGCTGTTAATATTCAGAGAGGAAAGAGAATGCAGCTTCTGAAGTGACAGCCAGCAGTCCTTGAGCTCACACTGGCAGCTTGATAGCTTTTAAATTCTTCTGCTGAAGCTGGGCTGGGATTCCCATAAGATGCCTGTAGCTGTTCTGCAAACAACTGAGCATCAAAACCTGTATGGAGGGACATATGGGAAAAAAATGAAGAAAACTTCAGTAACAAAGAAGCAAGTAAAATTTAGCCTGATTTTCATTACAGTAATTGCATCAATGCCATTAAGAAGAGCCTTTGATTATTTTTTCCCCCACAGGCTGATTTGTATGCTTAAAGATACTGAATTCTAGACCACAGATTCGTCTTGCTTTTGGCCCAGAGGCAGACCACAGATTTGTCACTTGGATCAGCTACACTGGTAAAGCTTGTCTAAGACTGTATGCTCATGTATATACATTGTTAAGTGCAGAAATGTGTATGGCAGAGGGTCACTTTCTGTAAAAGAGTCCCTACACTGAGAAAAGGAATCTTTCTCACTTAGCTGTTCATTGGATATACAAGAATTCCCTTTTTACCTTTCCATCTGCAAGTGGCAAGAAATTCTAATTTTCCATTTATATCCCTTGGAGTGGTGTTTAGTAATATTTACTCTTGGTCCTTGCTTAGCAAGATAAATAGCAAATGAATATAAATCAATTATATTCTAAGTACCAGGGAAACACAACAGCAGCTATAGTGCTGCTGAAGCCTCAGTGTGGCTAAGAATGTTTATAAGCAGTTAGCAGGGTTATTTTTGCTCCCTTTTGACACTTAGTGTATGATATTGGTTTAAAAGAACTAGAGTTCATAAACTTACTTGTACAACTGAATTAATCTCCCCTGGAAGGGATTGCTTTGTCCATTTGAAGTGTTATTTAGGAGTGAAGTATTCTGCTGGCGTGCTAGATGGACCAAACTGGGAGCTGGCAGAGTAAGAGAAGCACAGAGTATGAAAAGTGAGGACATATAAATACTATAAAAATAAAATTAGATAAGTCACAATCTGCCAAGTATGAGAACAAAGTAAAAGATACTTTCATAAACACACAAAGAGAAGGAGGTTGAGACCACAGTCATGTAAAAATTACTTAATTGAGAGATGTTACTATGGGATAGGGTAGTCCATTTTCTTTTATAATGAAAAAGAGGAAAAAGAAAAGAGACCTTAACAAAAGAAGTAAACCAAAAATATAAACTTCATAAAAACACATATACATCAAAATAATCTGGGAAGGAGACAGTGGCTCACAACTGTGGGAAATAAGTAAATATGTAAAACCCAGAAAAAAGCCCAGAAGGAAAGTTTGATGTTATCCACAGCAAATGACTTGGTTGCATTGTGCATCAGACTGCAGTGGCTGGGGATTGGCTCTTTTTTAAGTCTAGACTGCTATCAGGTCATGCCATTAATGAAGAAGCTGATGGTGATTGTCAGTGAGTACCTAGGGGAAAGACTCCAAGCACCCTCATTTCAGAAGCAGTAGAAGTAATCCATACCATTAGAAAACCATTTCCAGTCAACTTGTGCAACTGGGCATTTCCAGGATGAGGACACAGTGCCAAGAGTATTTGTTAGCACCATACTGATTGCTGTGGTGATGAGCAGAGACACAAGGTTGTTTCTCTTGAGCTCACAGGATGTGAACTGTGCCCACACATATAAGCATATCCATAGCCTAACCCTTCCCAGAAGGACAGAAAACGGGTGACAGAGACCTAGTACATCATACTAAAGAAAATAAAGTAAAACACAAAAAAAAGCTGGTAAAATACTGAGTCACCATGGCATTAGGAAAAGACAGAAAATTGATTTCCTTAGAAGCAGACAGCAGGAGGGAGGAGGGAAAATGAATGTGCAACGGGGTAGGAAATGAGTGTTGCAGACATAAAGGGACATCTTAAGCAACGACTGCTGAGACTAATCCATGGAGTATGTTATCACCCTATTCATCTGTTTGGGTTTCAGGAGGGAATTTGGCATAATACTGCAAATCAAATTAATGGGTATGGTTAGCTTTTATGGGACTGGGGGTGCTGTCCTAGAGATAATGAGGCAACTCTAAGACCAAGGACAGATGCTGCCACTACAGTGCCAGTGCCTAGGGTGGTAAGCTGACATCCAGTTTGCCAAAGGACACCCCTGGGGAAGATGGGTACACATGCTTCTGAAGAGGAAAGCAGACCATAGGCTGTTCTTTGTCAAGCAAGGTGCAGTAATGCTGCAACTGCAAGGCAAGGGACTCGAGGAGTCTGATGGAAATAGTGGGAGAAGGAGCCTGAACAGGTACCCTCGAGTGATTTAGGGATCTTCCCCTCACCCTGGACTCTATGATCTGCCCAGACTCATCATGCATTTGACACAGCCATATATATTTCTGTAGCCACTGGATTAAACACATGAAGAGATCAGTGGCCTCCAGGTTTTACAAAGTGCTGAATTTAGTAAGGAGTGATGCAATGCTGGGCTAACACTTCAGTTGCACCATGGGTCTAATAAATACCTTTTCTAATCTATCTACCAGGAGTATTGATCAGAAACAATGCATTAAGAATGCAGAGCAGGAGGCATTTTAATGACCAGTTATAAGGCAAATTTTTCCAAAGTATTTAGGTACCTGGCAAGAATTTTGCAAGCAGTTGCACACAAACTCACGGGAATATTTTGCTTTTGAAAATTCACTACCTGCCTATGTACATCTCAGGGTCTGGAAATAATGTTTAAAATCTAAGATGTTATGAAATGGACAAATGAATGGGATTTAAAGTAAACCAGGTGAAAACCAGTGATGTGATGCTCAGCATGTGTGTGCTCTGAATGCCCACTGGAGGCTTAATTAGTGCAGAGACCCTTAATTCACACACTTAAATTAGATGCTTAGAGTTAGTGCAAATACCTGCGCTGTGTTGTGTGCCAGTGAAATAATCAGAAAATAAAGGATTAAAACAAGCCCTTATAAATTATTAGCTATGATAGTAATAAAGGAGAAAAAATTAAAATGCTAAAGATAAGAATTTAATTTTTAGGGGATTTTTTGCCAATTTTGTAACAACTTATGCAATATCTCCCTGAAAATGTGGGTAATGTGAATTTTTGCTGTCCTTTATAATTTAGTTATTAGTTCATTCTGTCCACTCAGTGTGATTTAACTGTTGCCAGGACAGGGATCATTCTCACAATGCCACCAAAGTGAGTCGTCACATAATTAGTGTAGGTACATGAACTGCTAGAGAGGAGAAACATTATTTTTTCCTTTCTGCAGAAGTAATTATTTACTGCAACTCATTAACTGTCCTTTGTAGGCATAAATAATTGTCTCTACTATTTCACACATGGGAGGATTTCTTAGAATTACACATTTATTAAAGCATATAAGCTTACATATTTATTTCCCCAAACTGCTCGAACACAAAGTCTCACAAAAATTATCTCCATGTGGTTGAATAGCTGCCAGTGATTTGTCTCCAATCTTGCTTCCAGCAATATAAAAATAGTTAATATACAATGTTTTTAAAAAAATACTGCAATGTAAATACTAGAAGCAAGGTCAGTTTCCCAGCATAGGGGAAAGCTTATCTCTAATGGCACTGCTGGATAACATCTTCCAAAGCACAGGTTCAATGTTGTCATGCACTCAAGGATATTTGAACCTCTGTAGCTCAGCCCACAAAGGGCATGTGCCAGTCAGCAGTCCATAGAGATTCTGGAGTAGCTCTGTCTTTTAGAATTTCCCTTTAAAGTTGCTCTACTTTGGCCAGAAATCTAAATACTCCTCGTATCCAAGAGAAAGAGATAAGCATTCTTGTAAGGATGCTGGAAGCACAAGGCCTGTGTCATGATCTTTCTACATGGGCTGTTCAATATCTAGTATTAAGTGGACAAACCTTACGTGTCTGAAGTCCTAAGGGACTAAATTCTGTGTGTCTGATTGTTTGCATGTATTGATTTTGTAATTGAATATGAATGTTTTCATGTGCACAGACACAAAATTGTTACAGCTTGCTTTGCAATGGCTGGAGCTGCAAATTATTTGTTCTTTTAGGAGTTTCTTGGCAATCTTTGGGGACTGTTTGTCTTGGCATCCTCCTGCCATATTACCCATTCTTCAGTAACATATTCTAAAGACTATGCCTATAACATTTGATGATTTTTTTTAATATATTTCTGCAGTTTCAAGTGTAATCATAGAAGAGCACCCATGAGACACTTGAAAATTTTGTATCTCTATGGTTTTTTTTAATTTTGATAGGGTTTTTTATATTTTATTTAGAATTACTGTCACTATAGGACTTCAACAGACAAATATTTTAACTTGGCAAATGTTCATTTTTTTTATAAGTGAATGCATTATACTCTCGTAACATCTGCTCTTAATAATCCCAAATGTTTTTGGTTTGTTCTACTTTCACATGAAGTTTTTTGTTTGCTTTTTTTTTAAAGTAAAGTACCATTACACAGAATAGTTAATTCTTATCTCACTGATGTTGCTGATAAAAAAGGGCATTGATTCCAATGAAAGTTAGACTACAAGACAAAGGGGAGTAAGTTTTAAAATATTTAAAGATGAAGTTCTCTGGAAGATGAACTTAACACCAACAATACATAGTAAAATCATTAGCCAAATAAGTTCTGATGTTATAAAACTATTCTAAATTTGCATCTTCTGAGGACAGATACAGGGAAAAGAAAAGGAAATTTGCTCAGAAATTCCTTCCATCTTTCCTTTAAGTCAAACAGATATGTGACAATATGAAATACTGCCTTGAAAATTCATTGAGAAGCGAGTTCCTTACTAGTCCAAAACATAAATATAAGATTTTTATCAACTCTTCCTCACAATACACCATTTCTGTAACACTTTCCAGGTTTAAACAGAAACTTTCCCCTCGAAATCAGAAAGCATATAAGAAAAGAGAGACTGGAAAAGCAAATTATATATTCAGTTAAGCCTACAAAATCTCACTGGCATCTTTCATTCTGGATGCACCTCATACTTAAAACATCTTGTCAAAGACATTTTAAAGGAAATGGGTATTTTCAAAACCCAACTTGTTCTTTTAATAGGTAATCTCACCAATAGCAAAGGCCAGCCTAGGGTTTGTATAAACCAAAATATCAGCTGGAAAACACACAACACAGTTTTGCTCTGTCTGACACGGCAGAGTCTTTTGTTGTAATATTGTGTTTAGTTTTGGCATGGCACTTCAAGAGGGATACAGGCCACCTGGAAAGAGTACAGGGAAGAGGAACAAGAAGGATCAGGAGTCTAGAAAATGGGACCTACAGGACAGATGAAAAGAACAGCCTGTTTATTTTTAAGAGACCCCAAGCAAGATAAAGTAACAGTTGTGGCAGAACTTTCCTACTACAAAGAGCCAGGAAGGGATCTGTTGCTTTACTGTGCAAAAAGAAGAAATAGACTAAGATTTTAGTTCATACAAGATGCTTTGGTTAAGGAAGGTATTTAAAGTGTTAGGAAGAGTTAAGCAACAGGAAGCTGTGGGATTGCCACCACTGTGGGTTCCTGAGATAAGCTACACAAGTATCTGCCAGGAGTAATTCAGGTGTGATTATTTCTTCCATGTGGTGTATGGTTGGGATCTGACAGTTCTTAACATCTCCATGGAGGTCCTGGACAGTCCTTCAACTTGCACCTTGATGGATCAGTTCTTAGAAAAAAAAAAAGACATTAAAGATACAACAATATTTATTTAAAATTAAACAAGAGTAAGATAGCACTGGAAATGGCTTTCTAGCAAAGAACATCAAACCCAGGCTCCTACTCAAACATCATCTCAAAATAAATTAGGTGCTCTGTTTGTTTGACTGTTCTACAATTTCCCTGGCCTTATGGTTTGAAATGGTCTTCTCCTTTTCAAATTTAACTCTATGTGTGATGGATTGTTGTTGGGCTAACTTCTTTCTTTCTTTAGGTTAAATAGCTCTTCTTCCATTCTCAGGTTCCCCACAATGTAAATTCAGTTGGCATAGCCATACTTCCCCTTTCACATCAGCTATTTTAGCTTTTTCTCATAGGAAAAACTTAGCTTTTCTGATTTCATTATCTCCTTCCCTGAACTTCTTTTTCCTACACTTTCCACCAAGAAATTTGTTCTGAATGAGATTACAGTGTCTTGCCAAAACCTCCCCCTGGAAGACTGTCATGCCTTTCCATTGAGATACATCATTCTTGGTGTCATCCTCAAACTATAAATAAACATACAATCATCATATATTTATATAATCAATAGTAAAATATGCATCTTAGAATACAAAAGCCATAAAGATTTTCAACATTTTAATTCATTTATAAATAGAAAAAAAAAAGAAAAATGCTGCTTAATATTTAAATTAATGCAAAAGAGATTCATGACCCACATACTGTTATATTTTCTTTAAAAATTCCATTTTAAACTGGTTCATCCATTGAGCTACCTTTTTTTTTTTCTATATATCACTGCAATTAGTCTTATAACTCTGTGGGCTTCTCACCACAGTTTGAGAATGACCAAATTAGGTGTTCACCCACCAAAAGCACAGAATAGCTTTCAAATGGTATTTCTTAACATATGGATGTATGGAAAGAGTTAAGGAAAGCTCCCTCTTTACCCCCTCAATTTATATAAGATTTGTCTGGGATATATTTAAATGTGGAAAACTTGGAAGAAAACTGAAGAAAATACTGTCAGATGAATGTCTCAGCGTGCCCATGGACAGCTGTGGAATATCTTCTCAGTGAGAGCTCTGCTGGGATCTGCAGATGAAATCTTTCCTTTCCCTCTCCCTGGGGAGGCAGATGTATAGGACTGAACCACTTTATGGACACCACAAGTTGCACAGACTTGTGTCTATACCACATCTGGAGCATGATGTTAATGCAACACAACAGCCAACGTGGAGTTGTTTCCTCAGGTATCAAAATATTCACCTTTCCCAACTGCTCTTCACTCTGAAACGTGGTCTGAAGCCTGGTAGAGCTTTTGTTGCTGTCCAACACAGATGAAGTTTATTAATTTGAGGGATTAGTCAGGGGATATTATGATGGGCGTCTGAATGCTGACTTCCTTACAGCCTCAGTTATTCTGTGATTCATAAGCCATTGTATTTCTTTGGACTTATTAACAGCCAGCCTTGCTCCTCCAGGGAGGTATGCAGTTGTTCAAACAGCAGACCTTGTATAAATCAGGAGATGCTGTCAGGTGCTGTCATTATTAGAACTGGTTTCTACGTTACGCCCTTTATTTATGAGTTGCTTTTTCTAAGTGAGGCCTTTCACCATGAACAGTTAATGTCAGTAAAAATTAATTCTTTTAGTCGTTATTGCACGAGTGTCTGTCTCAAGAGTGTCATCACGGTAGTCTATTATAAATCATCTCCAAGTTGGTATGCACTTTTTTTTTTGACTTTTATGAGTTGGAGGCTATTAACACATTTTTGTGATCTTGTGGGGTTGGCACTTGCCTACCACAGAGCAGATCAGTTCCTTGTGGTGTAGACATCTGGCTCTGATAGAAGATCATTAAGATATCAACTAATGTTGCCATGTCATCCAGAGGAATTTGCATGGAATGGTAGACAGAAAAGGTGTCCTGTGCATGGAAAGATACCCACATCATAGTTCTTTCAGAAAGAGGAAACTTCGTGTCAGCCTAAGAGGATTGTCTTGATCTGAATCAGTATTTTCTCTTGTTAGAATACTGGTGCATTATATTGCTCTTGAAATTTCAGCTTCCTTTGGTTTCCATCCCTTCCCTCACACTTGTTTATTGTTTCTAGGTTCCTAGAAGATACCATGAGTAGTCAGAGCTCCCAGCCACTAAAGGCTAAGTGCCAGGCCCCTTCAGCTAACGAGCACTCCAGAGCCACACACTCAGCATGGTCTCATCCATCCACCACCCTTCCAGAAGTTTACACAGCCATCTTCACAACTCATATCCCAAGTAACCTCAGATACATGACTTGGATGTTAATGCTTAGCAACAGACTTTTACCAAATGCTTTCACTGAATAATCTTCAATTAGGTCTCATTCAGGAAGCTTGGACACCTATCTGTTGGGCATTAGAGTAGAAAACAAGTACATATTAAGCACCACTCCTCAAATCTAGAAAGAAGGAGCAGAGTTGGGGTCCCACCTCTATGCAACAAGAGGATGTCTTGTTTTGCTGACAGAGGAGCTGTAGAGTGTGGTAGGACAAGCAGTGTGGTGGAATGCTCAGGGTGGAACAGATGGTGAGTAAAGTAGCATCCCACTCTATGGTAGCTCCCTCACACAGCAGGAACAAGAACAATGATCCCTGAGTGTCCCAGTCTGGTCAGAAGGGCCCAGTGGGCTGTCAGCAGCTTTCTGGGGTACNTGAGGACAATTATCCCTGGGTGTCCCAGGCTGGTCAGCTGTCAGCAGCTTTCTGGGGTACCAGAGTGTAAAGTCACAGTGCCAGGCCCTGACTGACATCAGAGTGTGTGTCAGCTTTGTTGGGAGTGAGAAGACATGTGTCTACACACTGAACACCTACTGCTGCACCCCAAAGGTTCAAGCTTGAGTGGGTGTGCACCACAGGAGTGTACCAGCAGGTGAATGTTACTGGAACAACTGGTGTGCTCTCATCTGTCAGTGCTGAAGAGAGACAGGTGTTGGTCTTTCAGTGCCTTGGTGCTCTGAGGCATGGCAAAGGCTCTCTCTCCCCACTGTTTCCACACAGCTCTGCCCTTCAGTTGTGGGTAGGAGGAATACATGTGTGTGCCTGTGTGTGCAGTGTAGCTAGGCCTTCATGTCTTTATGTTATGAGCATCTTCCTTGTTAGTACAACAGAGTCACAGCACTGTTGGGGCTGGAAGGGACCCCCAGAGCCCATCGAGTCCAACCCCCTGCCAGAGCAGGTTCCCCAGAGCAGGTCACACAGGTCGGTGTCCAGATGGGTCTGGAATGTCTCCAGAGAAGGAGACTCCACAACCCCCCTGGGCAGCCTGGCCCAGGGTTCCCTCACCCTCACCGGGAAGAAGTTCTTCCTCACATCGGTGTGGAACCTCCTGTGATCCAACTTGTGGCCATTGCCCATAGTCCTGTCCCCACAACAGTCATCTATGTAAAATATTTTAGAGTAGGCACAGCATCTTCCATACTTTCCTTCCCACTCATTTTAATTCAGTTGTGTTCATGGTCGTGAGCACATCTTTTTCTACAGCTCCTCACTCAGAAGTTGTGCATGTTATCAGAACTGGTGAGCAGAGGCTTCCAATGGCTGCTCAGGAGTGTGGAGCACCAGACCATTTTCCATACTCTCATTCCTCCCCCTCCTCTTTTCCACTCTCCCACTCACCCATGAGGAGCAGCTGCAGTATTCACTTGCAGCCAGGAGGGAAGAGAAGCAGACAGCTGTCACGCTATGAATCAGATTTTAAACTGTGGTTTGGAGGGGAAGATTTTAGCTTTATTTCCCACTTGAGGAACAAAGAGCATCTGTTTTTTGACACTTGCAGTTTTATGCTGATCTGGGAGTTTGACTTGCAGTTAGATTCTGTGTAGGGAAACTGAATTCAAACAGCCAGTGCAGAATGCTCTCTTTACATTGTCATTGATTCAGGTATTGTGAAATTAAATTCAAATTATATACAAAAGAGCAGAATGTTTAAACGAGGTTGTACATGTGATTCTCTTCAGATCTGCAAATGGGGGGACTGGGAACTCTGTAAGCAGGTAGACTGGTTACTGGTTTTATTGTTTTATGGAATTTGAAGACAGTGAGTGCTGAAGAATGAACAGGCTTTGGCTTGAAAAGCATTCATGTGTGCTGCAGTAGTGAGGGATAGAATGGTTTCTTGGACACACTGGGAATCAAAGGAGCCAAAAATGAGTCACATGGACGACTGCAGACATCACATTTAATTGTGTAATAATACTACAGCAAGCACAATTGGAGCAGGCTTGCTGACCTCACAGCTGAAAGCACTATTTAAGATCTGGCTACCAGATGTTCCAATAGGATCTAGCCAGCTGCTAGCAGAGGTTACCCCGAGTGTTTTAACAGGGAATATTTACAGCCTAATAGCTCAGAAGAGATGTTTGCACTGATTTTCTTCTCTGCCCTGCTGTGGGACAAGGCTGGAGCATGGGGATTCAAGGACGGAGTGCTGCATAACTCTATTTGGTTAGGTAAGAAACACTCTTAACTGTGAATGTTTTGCTGTGGAAGTTGCTGGGTTGGTCTAACAGTGTAAAGATGAGCACCTAGCAGTGCCACGAGCCATGCATTGCCAGAGTCCTGCAGTGAACTGGTGATCAGTTTATCTGAGCAGGCAGTTTTGCCCCTAAAAACTTGCTATTTTTGCTGTATCTCTGAAGTGCAGGGAAAAGCAGTTATGGGATATTTCCTCTGAATGTACTTTCTTAAGGCATAAGGTAAAGTGAAAGCAGTGTGAAATAGTGGTTGGTTCTAATGAAGGAAAACGAGTATGAAAAGAAACATTTGCCAAAGGAATGAATTACTTTCTGCATGAACATACTTCAGATGCCTGGGGTCCTACATATGAAACTAAATGATCTGGAAATAATAGCCTTAATATTTCCTAGGTTTCTAGGATGGTACAGAAATGTATATGCTTTGCCTGTTGGCTTGTTCACATCATTAAACAGTGGAGAGCAGATTCCAAAAAGGCTACAGAAAATGCTGTGGCTTATACCTCAAGTGGGTTTAAAAAGCTCTCAGACTTCTCATATAGATCTGTGTAATTATCCAGTCCAACAGAAAAACACCTTCAGAATATAGTCACATAAAGGATGCCAAAACAAAAACATGCACTGAGTGCTCCATTCTGCAGACAAATACTTACAAACCCTTATATCCTCTCTAGTATTTACACCTTTTTTAAAGGATTTTAAAGAATTCCTGCAGCCAGTGCACGTTTCTGTGGTGCTTAGGTGTTTGATGAGGGATTGGGGCCACCAGTATGAACTGGTGCAGCAACCACGTGACTCCAGTCCTTCCTCACAGGACCATGTACACTAACAGGAACAAAAATGAGAAGCAGTGATCTCTATTGTTTTCCACTCAATTGCACATTTTTAATGGTTTCTCTTTCCTTGGGATGTGCCTGCTGTGTCCCATAGTTGCTGGAGGTGCTCGCGGAGGGGAGAGCTCGGAGGTAGGACAGCTTGACAGGCTCACACACCATCTCAAGGGGCTGCTCTTCAAATAAAAGGATGACAGAGAAGAGGTTTGTGTGAGGAACAAGCAGAGCTTGGGTCCTTGGCTGGAATAACGGGAAACAGACCCAGAGATAGGCAGGACTGGGGCTGTGTTAGGCCCTGGTAGTAGGGACAGGGGGCTGTGACAGGTATTGTCCTCTAGAAGAGATGTGGTTGGAGCAGCAAAAGGGCTTGCTGAGTCCATTCTTCTGTACAGCCATCCTTGCACAAGTGAACAGCACTGGTGGTGCAGGTCCTATCTGTGCTTTAACCATTCTCACGTTCCCTGGCGCTGTTTTGCTCTCAGGCAGCCAGTGGCCTCCAAAGGAGAACTCCAGGACTGGAGGAGGGACAGGCCACTGGCTTTCCCTGGATGAGACCACCTCCATGCTCAGGCACACACCTTGCCACTTGCACTTGAATTTGTGATAATGGTGATCAACTGAGTAGATTTATGAAGTCAATTTGAAGAAAAAAAATCCTAATTCTTTAAAATTAAGAAACAGCATTCTCTGGAATGTGTAATAAAATCATTGTTTGCTACAACATTAGTATTTAGCATAAAAAGAAGCCATGGTGACTTGCTCCAAATAAACATATGCAAAACCTGGAAGCACAGTTTGCAGCTTTGAAATAATCACTCTGCTTTCACATCTCCAGGATTCTGTCAAAGCTCCTTCAGAAATGCACCAACTAGTGTAACCACAGCAATACAATCATTGAAACTCACTTCAAAGTGCAATTAATTAATTAACAATGGAATTCAGTGACATTACCTATAAACAAAGAATAAATTGGTAAAATCATACCCATCCAATTTATGCATCTTTATATTAAAATAAAAGGGTGACTTGGACAGCAAGACAAGTAAGCCCAATCTCATCCTCACTGCACCAACATTAAAGCAAGGCTCCCTCCCTTGAATAAACCCTAGGAATGTGCAGTGACAGCTGAGCTTTGCTTATCTCCTCCTCTTCTGATAAAAGCACTATCAAGACCGAGTGGAAAATGAAGACTTTTCCTTTTTACCTTCCTTCCTTGGCAAATCATTAGCACAAACAGAAAATCCTCCATTAATGCCAGTCTAGAATTGCTCACAGCTTTTACCTTTTTTCTTGTTACAAAGCCCCTTTTGTTTCCTCAGCAAGAGCTGCAGCTGACTCTATCCCCTTCCCACTAATGTCTTTCTTGTGTGAATGGAATTTTGTTGTTGCTCATTTTTCACATGAGCACATTATAACCAAAGTTTTATTGTAAACTGATGAGAGGATTGGAGCTGTCTTGCCCAAATATACTCGTAGGTTTATTTGAGTGGCAGTTCTTAGTGCCACAGAGCAGGTTTCCCAGGATGTCTGCTGCACGCTGTGCTCAGAGCATCATCCCTGTTCTGAGGGATGTGAACAGGGATGATGCTCTGAGCACAGCGTGTTTGGGGGCTGTACCTACCCCATTTGGAGGAGTACTCTTGTGTACGACCATACACCTTAGCAGAGGCGAGGGCCAATATGGGCATCCTCTGCTTAAAAGTTAAATATTTCTTTTTATTTAGCATTTAGCATGTGTTGAGCTATTAAGGGAGCTGGTTTAGGTCAAATTTCATGCTTACTGTGTTTGTGCAGAAGAGATTGACTGTTTTACCATCTCCCAACACTGCAGGTGAGTAGAGGGTCACTGCTCTTGCAGGATCCCACTGTCTTGGGACTTTAGGGAGAGATTTGAAGAAACATGAGTTGGAAGGAACATGTCACTCATGTACCAATCCCTGGTCTTTTGAATAAGAAACACAGAGGAAAAGTGGGTGGAGAAGTCCCTGAGAGAGGGTTCCAGTGTGCAGGTTTTCCAGTGAAGAAAGAATGATCTTTGCTGAAAGTTGTCTTTGTTGCCCAGGAGATTTCAGACAGGTCAGATGAAGAGAGCAATGCAATTAAGAGGGAGGGGTTAAAAACACCAGGGAAAGAACTGATCAGTTAATTGGGATATGCCATTGGGGAATACTACATCACTATACTGACACACTGAGGCAGCACTCAATCTCGAAGCTCAGTGGAGTGCACGTGTGTGGTCTCCCTTTCCAAAGGCTGCTTTTGTCACTTTACAAAGCAGTGACAGAGATACAGCTCGGGGATTGCAGGCTGGGACCACCCGCCGGGATGCTGCTCAGGACTCAGTGGCGCTGGGGGTGGCAGCATCGGCAGTGCAGCCCTTGCAGAACGCAGAGCAGATCTTCCCAGCAGCATTCTGGAAAACGTGATGCCTGTCTGTAGTGATGTTTTAGCATCAGTAAGTGCGGGATAAGATGTGGAAACGATATTGCCGTGTAAACAAGTCCTGAGAACAACTAAAAATGATGTTTTTACTGTCAGCTGCAAGAGTGCTGAGTGCGAGCAGTGCCCAGAATCCCTGTGGGACACAGCACCTACAGGGAAGGAAGAGGGTGGTAGGTCTTACACAGGCAGCTGCCAGAGTGATGTGGGCTTTTACCCACAAACATCACTCAGATAAAACGTTAAGACTGCTCTTGTTTTAGCTGTGACCAGTCACCTTTGCAAAGGTGGCAAACCTTAGACTGAGCTGCCCCTTACTCTTTGGTGTGAGGAAGGGCTCAGCTCCCCAAGCACTTCAGCCTGTGTTTTCAAAACTATCGAATGAATGAAAAGTAATGCTCCCTATGAACAATTTTTTAACGAAAACAGCTTGTTATTTTTTAAAATAGCATGCTGTTATTCCACAGCTGTTAGTTGTTCTGACTCTTCTTTGCAAGGGAAGGGGCTTCATTGGAAAGTTTTTTTCCATGGGATATATGTTATCCCATGCCCACGCCAGTGGCATTCCCAGCAACGTTACAGAAAGCAGCTCTGTCTGACTAGACTGTTGTCAGCAATATCATTTACTTCACTGGGTGTGAGGCCAGTGACTGTGGGTCCAAAAAATACATTGGCAAATGTTGCTCTGAATCTAATAAGGGATCCCACAATTCCTAACCACAATCCAGTGGTGACCAGTTTTTTTAAAAAAATATCCTAACCTAGCCAAAACTACTGACTCTAAGAATGTCTCTAGAAAAGTCATTGGTTTTTTTTCCCAGGGTACAAGTAACTACTGTGAAAAATGCTTCCTGTTTTGTGTCTTCTTTCAGTCATGTTGACCAGTGATAGCTGCAGACAGCCATTCCTCTCAGATTATACTGAGCATAAGAAAGATCTAAACAAGAACACCATTCAGATTTGATATGCAGATCGGTTCTGTGACAGATTTCCATACATATGGCATCAGACAAGTGCAACATGAAAAGATTATAAAACTTGCAGTAGTACTGACAGTTTCTAGGTTTCCCTGGAAAGCTGCTTTATATTGTACTCGCTACAGCAAAGGAAAAAATAATGAAGAAAGTGCACTCATTTTCTGTGCAGCAAAAATGTCAGCCAGCAATTGTTCTGGTCCTGCCCTTTGTGACACAAGCTCAGATATTTTTATTTTACATTTTTATTCCCTTGAATTTCTGCCTTCCCTCTATCCAAGTAGCTCTGATTTAACTCCTCTGGAGATTCCAAACAAAGCTCTGATTCATCTTACAAAGGCAGAGTTACATCCAAAAGTATGCTGTGATAGCAGTCCAGAAGGAACTTCCCCTGAATCAGATAGGACGGACGGAACCAGTGATGCGACACCAGCCGATGGTTCCCATAACTACTGCCTTCTGCACAGTCCTAGGGGAGCCCTTCCCTGTGTTTGTTGATTTTCTGTTGTCCAAAAACTCACCAAGCTCTGACTAGTTCTGTTGTTCAAAACTTCTTCCAAACAAAAACATACCTTTGGCTTGCAGAAACACGCCTTTGGGTTGGGAGGGACATCTTTCCTGGAAACTTTGCAAGCGGAACAGCTACTAGATGAGCATTTTGTTTCTCTTCTCGCCTGGACAGTGGCCCAAAGTGCAGGTCTTGGGGAAACAGCTGGAAGTGGTGACAGTCCCCTGGGATGTGGGCCAGCTGAGATACTCTACTGAAATAATTTGTTGCTTCGGTCCTACAGAACGAGCAGCCGGGGTGTATCACAGGGAGTCCCGCTCGGGGAAGTACCAGCTCACCTATGCAGAAGCAAAGGCAGTCTGTGAATACGAGGGAGGACATCTGGCCACGTACCAGCAGCTGGAGGCGGCAAGAAAAATAGGTTTGGAAAAAAAAAATCAGGGCTCTTTGCTTTTCACATGGCTCATTCATAATGTTGCCTTGTATTTTTGTGAATGTTACAAAGTGTGGGACTGAGAGACTTGTAAATTCCCTGGATGTTTGCACAAGTTGTGTGAAACTTCCCTCCCGCCCCAGCAACAGAGCATGACTGCAGCTACCTGCAGATCTGTCAGGGATAGCATCTGTACACAGTGCTACATATCCCCCAGGGGTCCTGGGGGCAGCACAGTCCCAGAACCAACAACCCCCAGAGGAGAACCGTCTGGCTGAGCTGGGAAGACTGGATACCTCCCAGCTACAGCACCTGGGGGCTGTTGGGGGCTGCAGGGGAAGGTGCTTTTCCCCAGGGAGCACATAGTAAATGTGCATTGGTGCTTTTCCCATTGGCACTCACAATGTTGTTGTAATGTTTATTCCAGACACACTTGCTCTGAGAAAAAGTGAGAGGTGTGCTTGGAGTGAAAAGTGGAGCTGAGTGAGGGCATTACTGTATTTTGATCTGATTCCTCAGGAGAAACGATTAATTCATTCAGGAAAACAATGGAAAATATCCTTCACTCTAGAAATTTGCAGGCTATTTGCAGGCAGTTGAGTCAGAAGCTGGCTCTCAGCACCAGCACACTTCCAAAAAGGGTACTTTTGTCTCTTCTGAGGAGCTTCATAGTCCTAGGATGCCACAAATATGTTCTAGTTTGTCTCGGTGAAAACACTGCATTGGTCTCCACCAAACAGTGAAAAACATTGCATTCTTTGGCTATTGTTTTTAAGTTCTCAGCCACAAAATGCATTAATGGGAAATTTTTATTTTTTTTTTATTTTTACCAAGAAATATCAAGGCATTTCAGGTATTTAAACTGAAAGCATTTTAAGTAAATGCTTTGTTTTCTTGGCTGTCTTCTGTATGCAGTAGTTTATTCACTCGGAACTTAATGCTGCAAACTCTTGAGATATCATTGGGTGAATCTGTATGACTTCAAAAGGCAAAGAGCAGATATATGTAACTCATCCAATATATAATCTGGTTATAAGTGCTGGTATAGCACTTAAAGCTCACTGCCCAGGAAGATACACAGGCCATCTGCATTTGTTTTTTTTTCCAAGCAAGGATCCAATAGTCATGTTGTGGAGAACACAGTGTGATTTTATATTCTGAGTTTAAAGTTACCCTCTTAAAGGACTCTTCTCTCCTGTAGCTCAATTTCTGTTAGGTCAGTTACACCCAAGTCATTGATCAGCTTGAGTAAGACTTCACTTACATGAATAAAAAGCAGAGTTCCTTGCCTAGGGCTGATTTCTCACCCCCATATCTCGTTTCCTCCCTGTTGCAGGTTTCCATGTGTGCGCTGCTGGCTGGATGGCAAAGGGCAGAGTCGGTTATCCCATAGTGAGAGCTGGAGCCAACTGTGGCTTTGGTAAAACTGGTATTGTTGATTATGGGATTCGCCTCAACAGAAGTGAAAGATGGGATGCCTACTGCTACAACCCCAACGGTGGGTTTAAAAACAACCCATTGCTCTTTGGGTCTAAGATTATGACTACATGTGATGCTATCTGGCTGTGCAAAGGAGCCTGAGGCAGTTAGCTTTAATATGTAAATTTGCTGTCTGAGAAGGGGGTGTATTGACACAAACTCTGGGAGCCTTGCTCCAAGCCTCCTCTGCTGTTACCTGCAGCTGCTTGGGCTTGCCCAGATCTCAGTGTCTGAACTGCATTGTACTGTGCAGAACTGGGCCTAAGCAAAGGCCTTTCAGGAACTAAAACTCTAGTGATGTGTTATTGTTGGCTATGAAGTTGAGTAATATTTCCAGTGTGATGTGTAAATGACTTGTTTTGTTAAATAACTAATCAGAGGTTATTGACATGGGCACCTTTTTCCAGGTAAACAGGCAAAACCTAATATTAACTCTTAGTCCTTCTTTCTCATGCCTGAGATGGAGCAACTTTTTATAATGAATGCTGTGTCTGGGACCAAACCACCTGACAGATCAATCTCCCAGCAGTGCCATGAGTGTGTGTGTGTGCAACTAGATGGACAAAAGTGAGTCTCCAGAGCAGATCTAGAGATGTGGTCCCAACATGACTGACAAGACTTCACCAGATTCAGGACATCTCCCCATTCCCCTCCACTCACCATGCTGTAGATAACTGAAATACTGAATTGGCCACTGTTCAGTTTAGCTCAATATAACTCCCTGTAGCAGGCAAGACACAAAAAGTAGGCACCAACAAGAAAAGCAAACCTCAACATTGTTCACTGCTTGGCTCTCCTACTACTCCAAGTGTACTATGCTGCCTGGCAGAGCCAAAAGTTGGAGTTGTGACGTCTGTACAGCTGTGCACATTTTGTTTGTGCTCATAGGGCTTGAGCTTGTTTATGTTAACGGGGCAGTTGTTAATCAAATAGCTCTGTGGGGTGGGGGACGTTCACAGATGTTCAGCACACAAAGAGAGCTGTGAGAGACACTACTGCATTCGTTATTACTGCATGTAAAACCTCAGCCTGGCTTTCCCCTTCGTCAGCCCTCTCTCTTCTCTGGGCTGAGGGGTGGTTACTGTTGAAATGCACTGCTTGGTTAGAGGACAATGAGACCTGCCAATGCTCAGCAGATGGCTTGTGTCTCTCCGTGGGCAGTCTGCTCTCCAGCCTGGCAAGAGCTGTCTGTGCAGGTGGAGGACAAATAGCCTGGGGAAATGAAGACAAATCTCTGATTGAATTGAGCCTGGGCTCTTCTCTAGGATGCTAAAGAGTCAAGAGGAGCTTGTGAAGATGTTTGTGTGTTTGAAATGTATATCCAACCTGAAAATCTGGAGCTGAAAAGTTCAGGAATCATGGACAATGTACAGACTAAGAGGTTTAATAGTCCTATCCAGCTCAAGGCTCTTAATTCACCTACCCTGAATCACCCTTAGAACATTCCTCCTTCTCTTCCACATCTGAACCTGGGATCTAGGACAAATCCTAAAGATGGGCACTGTGAGGTCACCGGATTGGCTTGTCCCACTGCCAGGGCACTGATAAAGTTCAGATGGCCACTGAATCAAACTGGAATGAGTGACTTTTTCTCCAAAAGGAGACATTCCAAAGGAAGCAAAGAGCTGCAGCAGTAACAGGAGTACAATACAATGCATGTGATCACTAAATCAAATACACTTTCCTGTAGAAACAAGAGGTTTTTGAAGAGGAAAGGATGGAACTGAATACCAGGGGGACTTGCAAGTACAGCTGTAAAGCTTACAGCTTCATACAGCCAGAAACCTTCAGTGCCTTTTACATAAAACACTTAGTTTTGGCCCAAAGTCCGCTGAAGTCTTTGAAAGCTTTTCCTCTGAATTCAGTGAGGTTTGGACTGTGCCTCTTGTTTCCAAAACATCTCCTCACAAAAAGCTCACACATTTCTTGTGAATGCTGAGTGATTTAGTATATATGCTTTCAGTATAAGCACTTACCACTTACCAGGATGGGTGCTTCTGGGTGAATTTCAATGGCTCTGCTGGCTCGAAGTGCACAGAGATTTACACCATAGCAATAACCAGAACCTAAATTCTGATCTTTACATTTTTCTCTTAGGAAAAGAATGTGGTGGAGTCTTCACAGATTCAAAACATGTTTTTAAGTCACCAGGCTACCCAAATGAATATGAAAATGAGCAAATTTGCTACTGGCATATTAGAGTGAAGTATGGACAACGCATTCATCTACAGTTCCTAGAGTTCGATGTTGAAGAAGACACTGCTTGTATGGCTGATTTCTTGGAAATCTATGATAGCTATGATGACATCAATGGCTTTGTGGGCAGGTAAAGTCATTCTAGCTTTACTATGCAAAAAAAAAAATCAAATTATTTATTATTTTTCCCTCCAGAAGTTTACTTCAGAAGAACACTGTGTTTCCATATCCAATTAACACCTCTGATACTCCCAAAATACTTGTAGCAATATACCCAATTTAGCTTTCATGGCAATTTACTGCCATTAACACACAGGCCAAGAGAGAGTTTCAGAGAATTGCTCTTTGCCCTTTACTGCTTTGTTAAATTACATGAAAGAAAGCTGCAAAACTTTTTAGTTAGCTGCTTACCTTGATTCTCTATTTTACAGGAAGAACTCCTAGCAATCTCACAGTCTTTTGTATTTGCTTTAATTGAAAGAAGGGAGGTGGGGTGTTAAACTGTTAGCAAATATGTATTTAACTTATGTTACTATTCACTGCAGAAGAAAAATATTTTCTAACAAGATCAGGTGTTATGTATCATCTCTAGTAATAGATTTAGTTTCCCTCTTCGCTAAATTCTCACTTTCTTTTCTTCAATGTCATATTTTTGCTCATCCTTTAGAAGTCATATTTGGGTAAGAAGCACCTCAATTCTCCAGAAAAAAACCCCAAGCACAAAAAGTGATAAATCCACTTCCCAATTCCTGTCACTATTCAAATCCTCTCTACAGATCCTGTGTAGCCAAATGAGGATGTAGTCCATTTGTCTTCCCTTTACAGATATTTTTTTATCTTTTTTTTTTTTTTCTTGACAATGTTCTTCCTTTCTTAGCCTTGGGCCATTGTTCTTTTCCTTAATGTCTTGTTAAATTGCTCTTTTTCTTGTTTTGCACCATTTACTTCCAGCACTTCCTGCATATATTGAAAACTGTTTCCTGCATTTTTCCTTCCCCTAAGCCCTACTATAAGATAAATGACAAAAATTCTTTAGGGAAACTAGCATATAGCAAGTGGAGAGTGATGTACCCAGTATACCTATAACTATTCTAGCCCTCTGAGCCACATCTCCAAAGGAGAGTAGAGCCTGAGAGTCACCGTTCAGTGAAGGTCCCCACATAGCGGGGGGGGCATATTTGCTATGTCATTTAGTCACGACTATTTCTATTTTTTTCCAGGTTTTGTGGAGATGAGTTGCCAGATGATATCATCAGCACAGGTAATATATTTGCACTTTTTATGGTGAAATAAAAAACCCAGCCAAAATCACCTTTTGTCCCTACTTTCTAATAATACATGGCAAAGAAAATCTCTGCTTCATGGCCAGAGTCTCATAACAGCCAGCATGCTCTTTCATCTATGAAGTTCATTCTAAATAAATGTAAGAGAAAACAAGTCTAGTTAGAAAACAGTATCCTGCTTGCCTTTCAGAGCTGGTAACCCCATGTGTGTTAAAGAGCTTTCACACTCAGGCACCTTCACAGAGCAGACCTGTAATCAGTCACCCAGCCGCACCTACGCACGCCCTCTGCATGCACCCATTTCTCCCATTTCAAGGGCAAGGATTGCAAGGGCACTTCCAAAGCTGGTTATGGACATTTTTCTGTGTGCATGTTTAAACAGCCAGTCAAGGTCTGAGTACACCTAAATCAAAGCCACTTTTACCTCTCCTTGCTTGGGTGTTGCAAAGTCGCTGAAGGAGAGACGTCACATGGTGTAGGAAGCAGCCGTGTTCCCCAGGGATCACAGATAGCCTGTGCAGAAAGTCACCTACTACACCCCAGCCCACAACTCTAATTAGCAGAAAGAGAACAGAAAAGTTAGATTGTGCCATCCTTGGTCTCCCAGTTTACCTGGGTGGAGATGAGCAGATGAGCGGTGATGTAGCAACCTCACCGCTATGTCACCAAGAGATCCATGAGGCTTCACACCAGGTGTGTCTCAGGCATGAAGCGTGACATTTCACAGGTAGAGTGAAGCAGAGCAGCGTTTTAAAGAGCTGGAAATGCTTTGCAGAAAGCACTGGGTACAGCAAAGCTTCATTAACCTCTGGGCTCTGCAAAGAAAGACAACAGATGAAAATTCACCCAGTTTTCCGTGGGGATAATGGAACTGTAGCCCTCCCAGGCCACAGTTTGGAAGCAGACAGGCCAGGTGGATTGCTCTAAAGATCTCTGAAGCAAGCCAGAAAAAGTACTTTAAAAATCCCCCCCATGAAATATCACCTTTTTATGCCTCCTGAAAATGTAACCTTTGTTTTTTTTTTTTTGTCCCAGGCAATGTTATGACCTTGAAGTTTTTGTCAGATGCCTCAGTGACGGCTGGTGGTTTTCAAATTAGATATATTACTTTGGACTTGCCTTCAAAGTCAACTGATGGAAGGAATACAACATCCCAAGGGAAAACCAACTTCTTACCTGGGAAATTTGGTATTATGTGAGCAGAGTAACAAGATATTCTCATTAAGAAACATGTTTTGGAACTAATGTAGGTACCTTTTTCCCCAGATAAGATGTTTTCTTCATATCTTTCTGAATTTTTACGTTCTGCCTTTATATAAGTTTTGTTACAAAAGTATACTAAGAAATAAATTATAAAATGTACTTACAGGAATAATAGAAGACTATTTTTAGAGCACAAGTACTGTAAAAATCTGAAGAATTCATTGCTACCAGATTTAAAATTATTTTTCTATATAAACTGCTCCTTCTCATTTCATGCACCAGTTGAACAAACTTTTTGTGTGACCCCTTCAATTATTTTTAAATTTAATATTCTGTTCTCTTTGTATTTTCCTTCATTTCCACATATTTATTTTTCAGACTGTTGCTTTGTTTCTTCCTGTTCTCAACATAGTATTTTTTTTACTTACCTCCATGAACTTAAAAGGCCTTTAAGAGTAAGCTTAATTTTAAGATACAGATGTTCATCTTGCCGATGGCCAAGCAGCCACCCATGTAATTGAGCTCAGAAGACTGGGAAGCAGCATGAACAGCACAGAATCAATTACACAGTCATCATAATTTTGTTGTGAGCTGAATCAGAAACTGCTCTATGAATTTTGTCAGGGTTTCCTCACCCAGAGAAGAGATGTTCAAGTCATCCTTTCCCTTCTCTGATTTCACTTAGTAAGGAATCAAATGAAAGGCTCGGTAATGATAATAAACTGGTGAGAAGAAGCATCAGAAGGAATTACTGAGTCCCAGTAAACAGGTTCAGAAGATACTGTCGAGATGCTGTATGTTGTTTACACGGGTTTTAAGAAGACTGTACTATTTTGAATTGATGAACACAAATTGTTCTCCGTGTGTTTGTAATTTCAGTTTGAATTTCTCAGTCTGAAGCAGCATTAAAGCTACCTCTGTTTTAATCGTGTCCAGAGTTTCCAGTGTACTCTTTTAATTTCTTGTGCAGGCTTTGAAACATTTTTCTTGATTTAAAGCAGTAAATATGTGTTAAGGGTTTCTTTCACTCTGAATATTTTCTTGTCCACAGATCTGCTGAAGTCTAATGCTCACCGACAATTTTCCTGTGATTTTTTGTTTGTTTGTAGCATACTCATTTCCTCCAATAGAGTTTTACACAGAAGGAGGAGAGTCTTAAGATAATCAGGCCCATCTTTATTTATTGTAATATTCTGTACTTTACATTCATTTAATCTTTGAACTGTTGTAATTTCACCGAGACTATAATTCTGCTTCCTGGCTGTACTGCAGAACAATGTGGCATCAAGCACTGCAGCTTCTCCCCATCATTCCCAACACTATTTCTGTTGCTACATTTAATGGGATATGGGTCAGAATCGAGGGGTGTACAGCACATAATCCAGAAACCCTCAAGAAGCTGGAGCAGACACTCCTGCTAACCATCCCCAGCACCTCTCTGAAGCTGGGTGGGTGCCTAAAACAGATTCATGCACTAACGCTACCACTCAGACCTTGAGAAACGGGGTTTTCCCCAAATTCAGTTTTGCTGCCAGTGTTTGATATTATGCTCACAAATGCCCTGATATTTTTACCGGAGAAGTTGGTTTAGAGACTCTCAAAGACTCAGTCTGGGAGCTTTAGAAAGCAGGCACTTGTCACTGCAGTGCTGGATGCACAGGGAATCACTCCAACCTGTTGTGTGTACTGTTAGCTTCGAGAGCAAAAGCTTCTGTCATTCTAGCACATGCATATTCATTTCACTGCCTGGAACGAATTAAATCTGCATGTTCGTTACACATGAGCTTTAAGTCTTCAAGCGTCCTCTGTGAAGGCCTTTGGTGGTCCTTTGGTGGTCCCTAGTGGTTCTGTGGGAATGTCCTTTTCCATGAACTCTAAAGCATGCGTAGTGTGGGTTAATCCAGGTGGTTTCTTCCTTCTCTTAAAGTTACCTAATTTTGACCAGTTTCTTGATAACTTATCTGCACCTTTCCACCACGTCTATGAAGTACTGTACTTGGTTGTGTTCTTACCTGAAGCTGCTTGCATTCCCCTTTCCACAGCCCTGCACTGCTCCATTATACAGCAATAGATCAATATTTCTTATGCCTTCTACTCACATGTACCCAAACTCTCAAAGTTACCCCAGAAGCACAAAGCAAGGACATGCAGGAGGTAGACACACCGTGCACAGCCCAGTGCTGCGTCTCCCACCCAGGGATGATGGTGGCAGATGCTTGGTGCTGCAGCCACATCAGGGGAGCAAAGACCCCAGACACTTGCTGTTGCACTTGCTTTTCCCCACCATTTGGAAACCCCACACTTGCTCAGGGACACCCATTAAATAATAAACCTTAACTGGAAACTGTGCAGGGCTGCATGCTGCCCAGCACTGTCCCACCCGTGTGGGTTGTGATGGATTTTAGGCTTATGGAGGTCAGTGGCTGTGGTGCCAGAACTCAGCTGTAAGCACTGGGAGGACTAGGGATCGTTTCCCAGCCAGAAATTAACAATTTTCACCCCGGAGAGGCCAACCAGGAAGGGGGTGGGGTCCCCATCCCAGGGTGTATTTAACAGACGGGGAGATGAGGTGCTCAGGGAGAGGGGTTAGGAGAAGACAGGGATGGTTGGACTTGGTGATCTCCAAGGTCTTTTCCAACCTGGGGATTCTGTGACCCTGTGACTGTTTCCTCTGGTGAAAACACCCCGTCCCCGCCCCTGGGTGTATTTAACAGCCGGGAGATGAGGTGCTCAGGGAGATGGGTCAGGAGAGGACAGGGTTAGAGGACTCAATGACCTTAAAGGTCTTTTCCAACCCGGTCATTCTCTAACTCTGTGACCCTACCCGCGCAGCCACGGCCACCTGAGTGACATCCCCTCCCCGCGCGGGGCGGGGTCCGTGTGTGTGGGGGCGGAGCCTGAAAGGCGCGCGAAGCGATCCATCGCTCCGCTCTCCGCTGCGCGCGGAAAAAGCGCGTGGCGCCGTTGGATGCCTTCCGGTTCGCCAGCCCGCCGCGCCTCCGAGCTCTCCCATTGGCTGGGACGGCCTAGCCCGGGCCCGCGCGCCGCCCGTCGCCATCTTGGTCAGAGAGACGGCGCGGGAGATCGGCGGCTCTGGGCTGTCTGCCCGCCCGTCCTGCAGGACGCCTGGCCCCCGCTCTGCGGCGCCATGGACGCTGCCGCCCTCAAGCTGCAGCCTTTGCTGGAGACCCTGGAGGATCCATCCGCCCCGCCGGAGGAGCTCACTGATGCGTACCTCACCCTCGTGAAGTGAGTGCGGGCCGCTGCCGCCCGCCCGCGGGGACGGCGTGAGGGAAGCGGGGAGGCCCGCGCCGCCTGAGGGGACGGCGGCAGCCCGCGGGCTGCGGGGCTCCCAGCAGGC
>VXBZ01006690.1:78635-164683 GCA_013399135.1 Heliornis fulica
AAAAATAATGCTAAGTTTCTGAAAAGAATTGTTGATCAGGAGAGAAACTTGCTTTACTGAAATGACTGGGAAGCATCTGTCTTTATAGCATTAAGTCATATGATATCATTAAACTTCTATTGTCTCCTCTTAAAGAGATTGCTTCCCAAACTAGAATCAGCTCTGAACTGCTGAGGACCAGCCTTTTGAGCTTAGCCAGCCAGCCACACACAGTGTAATCTAACTGGTTTGTATCTTCCCAGCTGGGCTACAAGGAGACTGTCAAAAGCCTTGCTAAAGTTGGAGTGGAGAATGTGTGCTGCACTTGCTCCTGCCAGACCAGGCATTTCCTCATAGAAAGCAGTCAGATAAAAAGGGCAGGCTTTGCCCATCATTAGAGTATGCTGGCTGTTTGTTAGGACCTTCTCATTCCTTCTGTATGCCTAGAAGCAGCTTCCATGGGAACTCAGTCCAGCACAGGAGTGAGGTTGGCTAGCTTGTAATTTGCCAGATCTCCTCTTTGGATTTTTTTGAACTTGGCATAAAATTAGTTTTGCCCTGCCCNTCTTAAGCACCTTTGAAAGGCAGCTGTTCTCCTTAGTACAGCAATCCCTTTGCAGGCTGTAGTAATAGAGGTTTAACTTGCTTGTGCCAAGTCCTATGGGCTGCTTGGACTCCTGTTCCTGAAAGTTTCACTGGCTTCTGTGTGAGGTGGTGTGAACATACAGAATTACTCATCATGCTGTGCTCTAACATCTCCATACTAGAAGGGTACAACAGGAGCACTTGACTAGGCTAATCTAGATTGAGTCTGTGCTGCCTCATGGTTTGAATTGTTTTTATGAAGCAGGCATGTATTGTTTTCAGCACATGTGGCCTGTTGGAGGTGGTCTGGACTGCAAAGAACACACAGGGAATGGTTAATCTGCAAACCTTGTACTCAGTCACTGATAAGGAAGCGATGGAATGTCCCTTTCAGACTCTTGGGTTTCCTCCTTTGCCCAAAATGCTGTGGTAGCATAGAAAGGACAACTGTAAATATCAGTCTTCTCCGCTTGTGGAGAGGTGATCTGAAAAATAATATTTCAGCATTGCTCTTTGAAGTGAACTGTCAATATACAATTGTTCAGAGAAATAAAATTGCTGAGAATGGTTTCTTGTAAATCATAGGTTGAATAAGAGCATTTGTCACTGGTACTGAGATTATGTATGAGTGCCTGAGCAGCGTGTCTGTTGGAGTTTTGTAATATCTATATTTGGTGTGGTGTTTTTTGATTATTTTTGATTTGTGGGGTATTTTTTGATCTAGCTTAATGGAGCAAACTCCAGACCAGATGGGAGAAGAGGCTGTGAGGTGGGCAAAACTGATCATTCCTTTGGTCGTCCATTCAGCTCACAAGGTGCAGTTGCGAGGTGCCACCGCACTGGAGATGGGCATTCCACTGCTCCTCCAGAAACAGCAGGAGGTGGCGGCTGTCACTGAGCATCTCATGACCACAGTAAGTGGAAGTGCTCTGCCTTTTCTCTAGAGGCAGCAGAAGTACNAGGACTTGGTGTGGCAGTACCTGGCATTGTCTGATTTAGCTTCCTAACCAGAACAGAGCTGTCTTGGAAGTTAAGGCCATGTTGCTCATGGCTGTGTCCAGTTGAGGTTTGAATATCAAAGGATGGACGTGTTGCAGCCTGTCTGGGCGTCTTGTTTCCCGTGCTTAACCACCCTCACTGTAAAAGTAGTCAGACCCTTTGCTGAAGTAGGATTTACCTTGTTGGAACTTGTGCCTGTGGCCTCCAGTCCTTTCTTTGAGTAATTCTCTGAAGCACCTGGCTACTTGCTTGTAATCTAGCTATAAGTAGTGGAAAACTGCAATTAAATAATTAAATTCCTTCCACCCACACCACCCACCTTCCCCCCAAGGGAAACAAGCCTAGTTCTACTCACCTCCTGGTGGTAGTTCTCTATTGGATTCACTCCAGTTTCCCAGTAGCTTTGGTATTTCAGTGCCTGAAGTTCAGCACAGATGATCAAGTACCAAGTAGGGGCAGTCAGTCCCCTGGACTTGCAGTTTGTGTGTTTGCTGCTGCAGTCCAGTGTGCAGCTCCATCTTCCTGACTTGTCCCCACCTCTTCTTCTGCAGAGGTGTTACCTAGGCCACAAATCCACAGTGGGTGCCAGTTCTGGGGGTTCATCTATCCCCATCTGAAGGCCTTTGCCTTTGAATTCTGTGAGGTTTCTGTCTGCTTTTCAAGCTTGTGAAGATCCCAGTGAATGGTAGTCCTGTCCTTCAGCATATCAACCGATGCTTCCCTCCCACCATGGGTTGTGCAGATCCTATAGGCCCCTGTTGATGTGTAAATGCCACATGTACCCTGGGCTCTGAACTGCTGAGGACCACCAGCCTTTTGAGCTTAGCCAGCCAGCCACATACAGTGTAATCTAACTGGTTTGTATCTTCCCAGTTGGGCTACAAGGAGACTGTCAAAAGCCTTGCTAAAGTTGGAGTGGAGAATGTGTGCTGCACTTGCTCCTGCCAGACCAGGCATTTCCTCATAGAAAGCAGTCAGATAAAAAGGGCAGGCTTTGCCCATCATTAGAGTATGCTGGCTGTTTGTTAGGACCTTCTCATTCCTTCTGTATGCCTAGAAGCAGCTTCCATGGGAACTCACTCCAGCACAGGAGTGAGGTTGGCTAGCTTGTAATTTGCCAGATCTCCTCTTTGGATTTTTTTGAACTTGGCATAAAATTAGTTTTGCCCTGCCCCATCATTAGGGATCTCTCCCAGTCACAGTGCCCTCTCAACAATAGTGTGGCCTGATTGTATTGTTAGCCTTCTCCTTCAGTGCCTTTGGATACACCCTGCAGAGTTCAGTGGACTTGTATATGTCAACTTAAGTATTTACCAACTCAGTTGTTCTTCCACAGAAGTACCTTTGTGCTCAGCAGCAAAGGTAATGGGAGACAGACATTGGAGGCCTGAGAGTAAAGGTAGAGGCATGAAAGACATTGAGTACCTCAGCATTTTCCATGTCCATTAGAAGATTCCCCACCTCATTCAGCAGCAGCAGCCACTTTGGTGCTTTTGATGAAGGTTTTCATGTTCCTAGTGACTTACAGAGCTGCAGGGTTATTTATTTTGCCTTACTCCTGAGGTTAAGGATGTTTACCAAAGAACCCAGACAAGGTGGTTCTTAGGGTCACAGTGTGCTTTGGCTTCAGTGTTAAAGAGACTACAGGTATTCAAAGAAGTGGATTTTCATTTGTTTGTTGCCACTATCAGAATAATGGAAGCCAACCATAGACTTCAACTTAGATGTTTATCAGATGGTAGCAGCGTCTGATTGCTCTACTAACAAATGCAGTGTGGTACAGAACTCAGTCCTGATCTGGAAATCAGTTACAGGTTTGTTGTGTCTCCAGATATTGGTATGAGTGTGTAGCTTTTAGAATACTTTGAATGTATTTCTTGAAGAAACTGTGTTTCTTTCTGTCCACAGAAGTTAATTTCAGAACTTCACAAATTGTTTGCTGCAAAAAATGAGACTTATGTGTTAAAATTATGGCCCCTGTTTGTCAAATTACTTGGAAAGGTAAGCAGAAAGTCTATATGCTTTACTGTCATGAATCTTTAGGGTAGGATTTTTTGACAACATAAATATCTTGATCATGAACTTCTTTATCTTCAGACTCTGCATCGTAGTGGCAGTTTTATCAACTCATTGCTGCAGCTGGAGGAACTTGGATTTCGTAGTGGCTCCCCAGTGGTAAAGAAAATAGCCTTCATTGCATGGAAGAGTCTAATAGATAATTTTGCTCTAAATCCAGGTAGATTAAAAAAGTGAACCTGAATTGTTTTGACTGCTGTCACTTTACATCTGGAAGAGAATATTCTGTCTAATAGTGGTCAGTGCTGTGTGGTACATGCCACTGGGTATATGCAGTGTATCTGTGGTGAATACATAGTGGGGTGTGTATCTATATACACACACACATGGTGGTGTGTAGAAACATAAGTAAAACTTAGGTGGGTTTTGTTGGTTTTTTTGGGGGGAAAAGGGACAGTTTGATCAGTAGCTTTATTTATCTTATTGGAGAAATTAATAGAGTAAAATGAGCAAACCTTTGTTTTGTAATGCTCTGATGCCATCAGCAATGAAAAAGACAATACAACGTTCTGTAGGGCTTGTTTTTGCACTGTCTGGATTAATTGGAGAAGAGCAGAGCTTTTTATTTATTTTTTACCTTGATTATGCTTCTTCTTAATGCATCTCATGAGGAGAAAGCTAAACATGGACATTTCTTAGTTTAGCTGAATTTAACTTAAATTGTCATTTTTATTTTTCTTACTTGGTCATTTTTTATGACCATTGTTTCCCATAAATTAATTGAGAAGGGATGTACTTCTATCAGAAGAAAAAAATCCATAGCCCAACTTGTATTCATTGTGCATGTTCCAGTATGGCCAGTAAGGATTGCACACTGCAAAGGGAGTCTGTCAGCAGTTTTATGACTTGCAGGTGGACAGGTTTTGATGCTGCTGAGCTGGCTAAAGGTGTCTCTCTTCTTGTGTGAGCAAACTTCTGTCCAGACATGCTTTGCTATTTCTGTTTCAGTGGAAATGAGCATCTGTGGCTTCAGAATAGTGTATTTATGGTCATTCATTCTCGTGCAGTGGTAGCTTAAGTGTTTGGTTTTTCTCTTACTGGCAAGTAGGAATAGCATAGTGAGCAAGAGTGAATTTCTTCCTGTTTATGGTGGTATGTGGTAGATAACAATTTATTTTTGATACTGAAAAATACTCACTATTTCCAGTGTCATTCTAGACAACAATTAGGTCAGTAAAATAGTTTGAAAGGTTGGCATACTTGCTATGTGTTTCAGCTTTTGAAGTTGTTGTTAATTGTATTTTAAGCTAAAATATACTAGAGAAAATACTAATGGTTTAGAAACTTTATTTTGGGGGATTTTTTTCTATGATTTAGTTATTTGCATTGCTTAAAATGTGCTTTTTTGTCTTCAAGATATACTGTGCAGTGCTAAGAGGCTGAAATTGCTGATGCAGCCTCTTAGCTCTATCCAAGTGAGAACAGAGGCGCTGGCACTGACAAAACTGGAGGTCTGGTGGTATTTACTCATGAGGCTGGGACCTCAGCTGCCTGCACACTTTGAACAGGTAACACAACTGAAAATACTCACAGCATAATCACTCAGCCTATGTTGAGTGTATGAGGCAAAGTCCCCTCTTTGTGACTGTAACTTACTCTGTACCTGCTTTGTCCTTCTTTAGTTTATTATCAAAATAAATCTGTCTGAAGGACCCGAATCTGACTTGTGTATTTGTGTGCTGTGCATGTTAAATATACAGCAGGCATGCTTGGGACTACTTGGGCCATCTTTTTAAAGTTCCTAAAGATTTGAGAGTCTGTGTGTTGTATGAGCATCTCTGAAAATCTCCAGCGAGCGCACAGCAGGAGTGAACAGGAGCATGTTGTGTAAGGACTGCAATGTCACTTCACTGCAGGTGTGTGCTTTGGAAGGTGCTGGAGGAAAACATACCAAAAAGATGTGCAGAGAGATAAATGACCCAGGCATTTCATTGCTACTCACATTATAACTGGAGTGAACATTTTTCTGTTAGGGTTCTAAATTTCCTTAAAAAAACCTTCAGGATGGGAGTAAAGAATAAAATGTACCTTTTTAGATATGGAACAGTTGGCTCCTTCTAGCATAAATCCTTGTTTAATCTAGCCATTTCTAATTCATCTATCAGCATGCATATTTTACACAGCATCTTAAAACCATTTTTATAAGTACCCAGAAGCTCTGGAACACCGATGCTGTGAACAGGCATACAGCCTGTGTGATATTTGAAATGTAAGGTTCTTTGTGGCTGTGGCTTGTATGTGTCATTCCTGTTTCACTGAGTTTGCTGTCTTTGCAGGTTTGCATACCATTAATCCAAAGTGCTTTAAGTCTAGATTCTTCTTCTGCATTGCAAGGAACTCCCTCACGTCTACCAGCCAACCAGAGTTTAGCATCAGCAACCCCTGCACATAAATCAGGTATTAAAGTACAAGCTGTTCAGTATATAGTTGGATGCAGCAAGTAATTTGTTCTGTTTTATGTGTGTATGGTTTTTCATTTGCTGCATATCATTATTGAAAACTTCTGCATGCTCATTGCAGAGGCAGAGATTGACACTGGTAAATTAGGCTGCTGTAGTCAGTATTTCAAGTTTACAAACTTGTGTTCATCAAACTGTGCTAAAGGTCAGTTTTAATGTCCAAAGGAGCTTTGGTTTCAAACATAGCTTTTCATGTATGCATAAACACAATTTATATGTGCCAGTCATTCATAGAGCATGTTTAGCTCCTGCCTGAGTGGTTCATAATACATCAGTAATGGTAGTACTTGGAATGTATGTGAAATCACACCTGCTTGAGCTTTACACCAAAGTGCCTGAGAGAAGGAGCTGCCTCTCTTCTCAGTATGACAGGCCTAGCCTTCACAGCTTGTGTGGTTCTAGACTGCTGTAGCCAGGAGCCTCACATACATTGTCAGAGTGTGCTAGGTGTCTACACCTGCCTTTCTTTTAAAGAAAAAGTGTGTCTTGGCTCTGTGAGATCATTGCTGAGATCAGTCAAACTGCTGCTTCACAAGTGATACCTCTAAAACTTCTGTTCAGTGTCCAAGTTTCTACTGGAAAATCTTTCATAGCAGTAGAGTTATTGTCTCAACTGCTGTATAGTGTAGCATGTTACATGTGTGACCACAGCTTCCATGAAGACTTGTTGCCAAAATATATTTGGTGCCCAAGACTTGCAGTCTCTGGAAGATATTTATACTTTTAAAATACACAGTTCTAACTGGGAAGTTAAACCTTACAGAATAGGAGTGTGTGGTTGATAACTGTCTGGCTGTTCTGAGCCCCTTTTAGCCAGTGTTCTTCTGTTTGTTCTTTTCCTCTTCACTTAGGCATCTCAAGCTGTTGGATGTTATCTCATATGTGAAATATGAGACAGTCTTAATTCTTCTCCTCTCTTTCAGGTCCTTACCCATTTCCCAGTCCAGTCACACCACGGATGAACTTGAATTCCAGTACAGCAGGACTGGCAGCGATTCCTTCCATTCAGCTGTTGGGAATTGAAATGCTGCTTCACTTCTTGATGGGACCAAAAGTTTTAGATTTTGCTAAGAAAAACAAACATGTCCTTAGTTTAGGTATGAGGTTTTTTTGGTTTTGTGTGGGTTTTTTTTTTTGTTTGTTTGCTTGGGGTTGGTTTTTTTGGGGGGTTGTTTGTCTTTTTTTTTGTTTTTTTAAGTAGCTTCACGTAATACAAAGTTGCAATTTTGGTGGCTTTAAAGATGTCTGTTGGCATGAAATGCTTTAAACCTGTAGAACTGTTAGCTATCTGTAATATTAAATGTAATTTTTCTGTTAAATGCTATATGTATATATACACCATTATTTTTAAGGCTTATTTTCCTGCTTGACTGCAAATTTCCAGATTGACAAAACATGCTTATGTGTTATTTTTCCTAGAGCCCCTCCAGTACCCACTGATCAATAGCCCCTCTTTTTTTGGGAAGCATGCCAGCACGCTTATAAATGCAGTCCAGGATGGCTTTACTGCAATTGGAAAAGAAGTTCCTGGTAAGAATTTAGTAGTGAAACTTCATTTCTCTTCTGGAAAAAAAAAGTGGGGGAGGAAAACTAAAGAAAAAAATAACCACTTTCTGTAATATTCCAGGCTTGATCTTAAATAGAACTTGTCTGACTTGGGTTTGAAAGCTTGTGTCAGTTTTTGGCTTGCACCAAACACCATTTGTATTTTAAGTGCAATCTTGTTTAATATTTTTATTACAACTAGAGTAAACTTTTGTGTTATCTTTATGTTATAGATTGTGTGCTGAATGTTATATGGAAGGACATAAATGGATATGTAAAAACAATTATTGAATCAGGTAAAAAGCCTATTTTTTTCGTTTGTCATTGCTGACCAGTTAAAGTCTGTTGGGTGGGTTTTTTGGCTTGGCTTTTTTTTTAACACTATATCTATATAGTATTTGTTTCATTGCTGGTAAAACTTAGTTTTAGACCTACTCACTAGTTGTTTTTGAAGCAACAATTCACAGAATGTTAGGAGTTGGAAGGGACTTCTGCTCCAGCTTGGACCCATTGCCCCTTGTCCTGTCCCTGGCCATCCCTGAGAAGAGCCTGGCTCCATCCTCCTGACACTCACCCTTTACATATTGACAGACATTAATGAGGTCACCCCTCAGTCTCCTCCAAGCTAGAGAGGCACAGACAAAATTTCAAACAATTTTTTTAACTTGTTCAAGTTAAGGTTGTTAATAACTCCCAAGATATTTCTGTTTTACTAATGCAACTTAGGGGGCTTTTATTTAAACATTTCATCTCTTCAGAGCAGAGACTTGGTAATGGTAACTATCAAGTATTTGGTTTATGCTTAAAAACACGCACTGTAAAACCAAAGATAAATTCTGTATATTATATTCATTATGACTGTTATTTTATTCTAACTGTAAATATGCTTTGTTCTAGGAAATAAGAAAGAAAAGCAAGGGTCAGAAATACTGACTATGTTGCTCCAAGCCTTAAAAAACATTGTTAAATCAAATTCTCTTCCTGTGCAGAAAATACTGGTAAGTTGGGTGGGTTTGTCTGTGTTTTAAAATCTCATTTCTTGTTGCTGGTCTGGATTCTGATGGCTGGCAGCCTTTTGTATCTAACTTACCAAAGAAAACAAGAACTGTTTTGGTGTAAACTGTAGGTTGTGCAGTCCTCATTAGTTGGTATAGTGTTGCCTAAGGGTTTCTTTCTAAAAGTGCTTTTCAGATTTACCCATCATAACTTGGCACATGTTTCTGTAACCAGAACCTTCTGCTTCAAAGGACGTTAGTTTCAGTAGGAGTTGGGGTTCTTTTTACAAAGGGATAACACTTGTCATGTTTTTGCTTTTACTCGTGGTGTTACTTAAAATATTATGATGTTTTCTTCTTTTCCCCTCCTTAGTCCTTCATTGATATTACTGTTAAGGAATTGCCTCCTAAAGTATTGGGATCACCAGCTTACCAGGTTGCTGATATGGATCTCTTAAATGTAAGTCTGACTTTATTCCAGAAGTTGTCTTTATGCAGAAATACACTAAGATGTCATGTTTGCACAAGAAACCATAATTTTTCCATGTTCCAGAATGCAGACTCTGTTTCCATCCCTCTCTTCCTGGGTGATTTAACCCCTTACAGAGAAAAAGGGAAATGCCAGAAGTACTGTAAGAGGGTATCTCATGTTGAGGTCGTGCTTTCAGACAGAGGTCACAGATACTCTGAGGAGATGGCATAGTGAAATTGTGTAGGACTAATGTACTAAGAACTGATGTCTTGGAAATGTCTAGCACTGGGATCTAGCTGAGGCTTAGGTTACCAGCTTTCCCTCTCATTTTTAATGGCAAGCATTAGAATTCAGGTTTTGACAGCTTCTAACAATAGCAAATACCTGGCCAAGAGTTAAATACAGCATACAGATACATGAGACAACCATTTCATTTCATCACTGGATATGTTCTTCTCACCTCTTAAATTTCTCTTTCAAGGGAACACCAGCTTTGTTCTTAATTCAGCTGCCTTTCCATAATAACCTCATGGAGTGCTGTGTGACAGATGAGAGGTATGTGGTGGTGTTTGTTTCTAATGAGCTTCCCATAGTTTAAACTTGCATAGAACTTTTTTCCTAACTTCATCTGAAAAAAAAAGTATCTTAATTGTGTGACTCTCTTCCCTAGATTCTTTGTCATTCTAGAAACACTCGTGAGTTATGTGTTGTCTGGGCCTACATCTCCACTGGCTTTCAGTGAATCCGTGATCTGCATTATCAATCAGAGTGCAAAGCAGGTGGAGAATAAGGAGCATCTTTGGAGAATGTGGAGTATCATAGTTAATCCACTGACTGAATGGATTAATCGGGTATAATGGCTTTTCTTATTCCCATCCCCACCTCTCAAGAAAAAATGGGGGGAGGGGGTCAATCCCTAACTGGAATCTGAGTGAGGTGGGACAATGGGCAGTAGTGGAGTAGTGACCCAAAGTGTGGTTTGAAGTGGTTTCTGCTCAGTAAGAAAGATCACTCCTACATACCCAGTCCAATATAGTCTTAGGATCTTTTTCTTCCTTTTTTNGTCTCCTCCAAGCTAGAGAGGCACAGACAAAATTTCAAACAATTTTTTTAACTTGTTCAAGTTAAGGTTGTTAATAACTCCCAAGATATTTCTGTTTTACTAATGCAACTTAGGGGGCTTTTATTTAAACATTTCATCTCTTCAGAGCAGAGACTTGGTAATGGTAACTATCAAGTATTTGGTTTATGCTTAAAAACATGCACTGTAAAACCAAAGATAAATTCTGTATATTATATTCATTATGACTGTTATTTTATTCTAACTGTAAATATGCTTTGTTCTAGGAAATAAGAAAGAAAAGCAAGGGTCAGAAATACTGACTATGTTGCTCCAAGCCTTAAAAAACATTGTTAAATCAAATTCTCTTCCTGTGCAGAAAATACTGGTAAGTTGGGTGGGTTTGTCTGTGTTTTAAAATCTCATTTCTTGTTGCTGGTCTGGATTCTGATGGCTGGCAGCCTTTTGTATCTAACTTACCAAAGAAAACAAGAACTGTTTTGGTGTAAACTGTAGGTTGTGCAGTTCTCATCAGTTGGTATAGTGTTGCCTAAGGGTTTCTTTCTAAAAGTGCTTTTCAGATTTACCCATCATAACTGGGCACATGTTTCTGTAACCAGAACCTTCTGCTTCAAAGGATGGTAGTTTCAGTAGGAGTTGGGGTTCTTTTTACAAAGGGAAAACACTTGTCATGTTTTTGCTTTTACTTGTGGTGTTACTTAAAATATTTGAGCCCTCAAGAAAAAAATAATTACGATGTTTTCTTCTTTTCCCCTCCTTAGTCCTTCATTGATATTACTGTTAAGGAATTGCCTCCTAAAGTATTGGGATCACCAGCTTACCAGGTTGCTGATATGGATCTCTTAAATGTAAGTCTGACTTTATTCCAGAAGTTGTCTTTATGCAGAAATACACTAAGATGTCATGTTTGCACAAGAAACCATAATTTTTCCATGTTCCAGAATGGAGACTCTGTTTCCATCCCTCTCTTCCTGGGTGATTTAACCCCTTACAGAGAAAAAGGGAAATGCCAGAAGTACTGTAAGAGGGTATCTCATGTTGAGGTCGTGCTTTCAGACAGAGGTCACAGATACTCTGAGGAGATGGCATAGTGAAATTGTGTAGGACTAATGTACTAAGAACTGATGTCTTGGAAATGTCTAGCACTGGGATCTAGCTGAGGCTTAGGTTACCAGCTTTCCCTCTCATTTTTAATGGCAAGCATTAGAATTCAGGTTTTGACAGCTTCTAACAATAGCAAATACCTGGCCAAGAGTTAAATACAGCATACAGATACATGAGACAACCATTTCATTTCATCACTGGATATGTTCTTCTCACCTCTTAAATTTCTCTTTCAAGGGAACACCAGCTTTGTTCTTAATTCAGCTGCCTTTCCATAATAACCTCATGGAGTGCTGTGTGACAGATGAGAGGTATGTGGTGGTGTTTGTTTCTAATGAGCTTCCCATAGTTTAAACTTGCATAGAACTTTTTTCCTAACTTCATCTGAAAAAAAAAGTATCTTAATTGTGTGACTCTCTTCCCTAGATTCTTTGTCATTCTAGAAACACTCGTGAGTTATGTGTTGTCTGGGCCTACATCTCCACTGGCTTTCAGTGAATCCGTGATCTGCATTATCAATCAGAGTGCAAAGCAGGTGGAGAATAAGGAGCATCTTTGGAGAATGTGGAGTATCATAGTTAATCCACTGACTGAATGGATTAATCGGGTATAATGGCTTTTCTTATTCCCATCCCCACCTCTCAAGAAAAAATGGGGGGAGGGGGTCAATCCCTAACTGGAATCTGAGTGAGGTGGGACAATGGGCAGTAGTGGAGTAGTGACCCAAAGTGTGGTTTAAAGTGGTTTCTGCTCAGTAAGAAAGATCACTCCTACTTACTGAGTCCAATATAGTCTTAGGATCTTTTTCTTCCTTTTTTTAATTTTTTTTTTAAGATTATAACCATATTTCACGATGTGCTTCAAGCCTTCACTCCTTGGCATAATCTTGCAGCTACAAAGGCTGGAAACTTGCCCTCAACTTTTAAATACAAAGAGTCTTTTTTGCTCTATGTGGAACTGCTAAGGTGGGGTGTTTAGGACATAATTAAAACTGTGTGTCTTACTAATGTTGGACTCCTTGATCAGAAGCCCTAATGAAAGCCATATAAATGGGAATATCCAGCAGGGCCTGCAGGTTACAGACCAGAAGTACATTGATTGTGATGTAGGAGTTGTTAAATCCTCATGTAGTCATTAAACCTAAAAGTCCTAGAGAAGGTTTTAGGTATTTTAAACAGGTTGCTGTCACCACTTAATCCAACTAAGTTAAAAACACATGAAAACTTCCATTGGATTGTTTTTATTCTAGGAGTTATTTTTGGAATTAAGAAACAGCACTTTGTATCCCTGATTAGTAGGATCAGCTCGAACCCTGGAGAGAACTGAGAGTAGCTAATTTCAAAATGCTACTGGCAAGATTAGCACAGGTTTTTGTCCAAAGTCAATGTATTTAGAACAGCCTTAATTGTCATCTTGTGTACTGCAACTGCCTTAACCAGAACATTGTCTTCTCATTGCAGACTAATGAAGTGAATCAGGGTGATGCACTGGAACACAATTTCAGTGCTGTTTATAGTGCATTGTTGCTGCCAGTATTACACATCTTCCCTGTGCAGGAATTTCCACAGGTAATACAGAATGCTGATTAGAAGCAATATGGGCTTTATAAAAGCTATAAAGTACTATTGGATAATGTCAGAGTAGAGTTTGCTACTGAAACATACATATATACCTTGGACCACTGTTCCAGGGTTGTAACTCTTGAGCTACAGAGAAGAAAATGTGACTTTTTACCTCTCTGCACAGACACTGATATTAATGAACTTTTCCTTTCTGTTGTTAAAGCCAACTATGAAAATTTTGCTGCGTGCTTGGTCAGACCTGTACAGAGCGTTTGCTCGCTGTGCTGCCTTGGTAGCCACAGCAGAAGAGAACCTGTGCTGTGAAGAGCTTTGTGCCAAAATAATATCTGGGCTAGAAGGTGAAACTCCAGTAGTGAGTATAAACCAGTGATACTGAACTATATAAATGCTGTGGCAGGTGTATTTTTATTTTTCAGTTAGATATGAGGACCTATTGTGAACTCTTAATGTAGCACTTCCTATAACTTATAAGTATTTTGAGTGAGACTTAAAGCTGTAGCAAAATACTTTTTACTAATGGGGAGCTGGTCTGGAAATAGAGTGAAGGAAGAGAGTAAAAATAATTGTAAATATTAAAACAGCAGTTGAGCAGTCCTGGATTTGTCTTGTAGCTTGTAATAATGGCTTAGTGAATGTCATCTGCATGGTAAATACCATTTATGTGGTTGAAATGCGTGGGTGTAAGGTACCTTCAGGTTCAATTAATACCACAAGACCAGGAATTTTTATTAGGTAAGAGGGTAGAGCAGGACTGTAGCTTTCTAAGGGTATAATTGGCTATATTCCTGGTACCATCAGGGCTTTACTCCTGAAACGTTCTAGGAGCAGGGTTTTGAAAGCCTTTGCTCTACTTAGATTAGATATTTGAAAAAAGTTCTTTGCTGTGAGAGTGGTGGAGCACTGGAACAGGTTGCCCAGGGAGGTGGTGGATGCCCCTGGATCCCTGGAGACGTTCAAGGCCAGGTTGGATGAGGCCCTGAGCAAGCTGATCTAGTTGGGGGTGTCCCTGCTTCTTGCAGGGGGGTTGGACTGGATGACCTCTGGGAGTCCCTTCCAACTCTAATCATTCTATGATTCTGTGATTCTACTTATACCTGTTCAGAAGCCTGCATCCTGTGAGGAGGTAGAGTGTCTGTAGGTGTCAGTGAACATCAGCATAGGAATATAAAGTCCTTCCAACTGTGAAGTTGACTCTTGAAAAAAAAAACAACCAACCAACCAACAAACCATGAAAGGAGCAAATAATCAGATCATCAGTATGGAAGTTGTATAGACACTAAATGCAGGGTTTTGGCCTGCAACATCAACGTTGCTTGTAAAAGCAGGGGTAGGATTATTTGGAATAATTGAGGGGTGGTGTGTGAGGGAGGTACAGGGGACACTGACCCATTTCCCTCTGTCAGAAATAATTTCTGAATGTTAATGACAACTCAAGTGTCATTCCTACAGTGACTATTCTGGAAGTCAGTCTTTGTTCAGTAACTGAACTGAAGCACACTTTTGATGTGTCTCCCTACATGTGATGTCACCTTACAGCTGACTCTTCAATGATTTTGCTTTATGATTTAATGATTTTATGATTTATGATTTAATACTAGATAGTATTAATTAGATATTTATATTGAATGGCAAGCCTCAGTCTTCAGCTATGTGTGCATTACAAAATGTTATGAGTGTTAGCTGATAATACAGACTGATTTAATCCACTCTCCAGTTCAGAAGCTGTACTGCTGTTCTCAGTGGCCAGCGTGGGGTTTTTATGTCACTGTTCCTCTTCTGGGCTTTGCTGATGATTTCTGTTTCCTCCTCAGGTGATTTCAATGCTGGATGGTCTCACCCATGTTGTGTCAGTTGTGGTTGACTGCATCAACTTTGCACCATATGGTACTAAATATCAGCCAAAAACCAGATGTAAGAAAATACTTGAATGTTGGGGGGTTTGTGTCTGTTGAAAATTGTTGAAAATGCAGAAGCATTGACTGTGGGATAGCAACAGTCTGTACATGCTGTGTGGACAATTAAGCACTGAAGGGATTGACAAAAATAATCATAAGAAAGAAGAAAATATCCTCCCATGTGCATAATCATTGTATGGGTATTGTATCTGTTCTGCTTGAGCAGTTCATAGATACTGTGTAGCCTGTCAAAATGCATCTGAAATTGATGTAAATGCTGAGGCTGCTTTTCTGATCACTGTAAACCAGTGCTGGCTTGTGGAGGTGTGTTTTGTGTTCTGGCTGATTTCATCTTTGCATGTGAAATCTGCTGCTTTTGCTTAGTTTAAATGTGATCTGGAGCAGTCAGGTTTGATCATAATCCACAGCCTTAATTGTGTCATACCTGTGGAAAGCTGATGTAAGCTGGTAACATGGGAGAGGCCACTCACTGCTCTTGAAGCTGCTTTGCATAAAATAGGCAAGAACAGGTTTAAAATACAGAAGTCATGGTGTGTAAAATGTTCTGTATTCTCTATCCCACTCCCTTGTACAGCTGTCAAAGCTGAAGAAACAATTTACAAAACGAGGTTTTATATAATTTAGCTGCCTCATCTGACCTTGTTAAGAGTAGTAAGACAGTGTTGAGCTGCTGAAAGAATGAAATGCTTTCACTGGAAATGTTGATGAGGAAAAATGCAATGGAAGCCTTACTTAAAATAAGCAAGCTAATGAAACTTGATGCTCCTTCCCTTCTCCTGGCCTGGTGCAGATACACAGTATAAACTAGTATCTCTGGAGTGGTTGCTGTCCTACAAGTAGGCAGTAAAGACACCTCAAAGTGTGCTGGTTTGAACAACCACAAATAAGGGACTAGGAGTCACAGCTGTAGTGGTATGGCAAGATTATGGCTTAGAAACCTATGGCATCTGTTAGGTGTTAGACTTAGTAGATGTAGATGCAGTTTGGGAATCACAGTTCTGTTGCTGGCATAGAAAGTTCAGATGTGTTACATTGTATATATGGGTTGGTTACACAGGAGAAAACATTAATTCTTACTTTTTTTAATGCTAGCTCCACAGACACCCACAGATTGGTCTAAGAAGAAAAAGGAACCCCTTGGAAAGCTTGCCTCTCTGTTTAAACTCCTGGTGATGTTACTAAACTCTTTCCATGTGTTCAGTTCCAAAGAAATCTGTTCAGAAACATTGATCTCTGTCGGTCCTTCAATTATCGCTGTTCTCCACAACATCATCAGCCACGTTTCATTGCCTTCAGTGATCGCGACTATGTTTGCAATTTTTTCAAAACCCCTGGCAGTGTTTTATGAGAACACAAAGTGAGTATTTTGAGACTGGTTGGGGAACTGGATTCATTGTGTTGGTGACGTTTTCTGTGGCCTGTAGCAAGCAGAGTAAAACCAGCTCGGGGGTTTTCAGAGCTTTGGCACTGACTGACTCCTGCCACGTCTCTCGCATCGAGAGCACCGTGTGTTGTACTGGACTTGGCCCAGCTCGTTGGTACTGCCCAGACACCTCAGAGAGCAGCAGGGTCTTCTGTTGGCTGCAGTTGCCAGGACTGTGTGTGCAGTGGCCCTGAGCAGAGGTGTGTCCAGGAGCATCAGCCCAGCCCTCTGCTGAGTTTCAGTGGGATTGGATAAACCACGTGTGCGTAGCAGCCACTCTGTAGAAGTAAGAGCACACCTACCAGTGAGAGGAAACCTGTAGGGCTTTTGAAGGCTTGTTGATTATATTGCTGTCACTGATTTAAGTGACTATGATGACTTCTCCACATTGCTAGAGCGATGAGTTCCCACCAGCTGTTTATTTTCACTGCAGTGGAGGCCTTTATTGACAGCAGTTTGTTTTCTAGTGGGCAGGAGCTGCAGAATGTTTTGTAGGAAATAATGAGAACGTGCTAAGTTGTGTCCATTCAGGTCCTGTAAGTTATTAAGCAGAGGGAAGTTCTGAGATGTAATTATTCATTGCTGTGTGCTTTATTTTTTGCACCTGGCTTTGCTTTTTCATTTTCTTTATTGTTGTAGGCTTCTCTTTCCCCAGACAAGATGGGATTTTTAGAGGCTTGGAGGGGTGGGCTGCAGAGGCTTGTCACTTCTGAGTTGATGCAAGTGATGTACACTTTGCTCAGGATAGGGACAAGAGATGGAGTACAGCTTTGTTTGGGAGGTGGGAGGGTGGCATAGGATGCTGCCAGTCTGCCCATAAAAATTCTCTTGAAGCTTTTACAAGTGAAACTTGAAGCAGGGCTGCTACCACAGCTCTAAAATTCACCAGGGCTTCCTGTCTCAGAGGCAAGAATCCCCTTGTTCCTGTGTAAGGTTGAGTTGAACATCATCTCTCTCCATCTCCCATCTCATCTGCCTGTGTTTGAGCATTGTCCTTCTTAGAATCCCTAAGAATAATCCCTTAGAATCCCTAAGAATAGAAGTGGAGGCTTGTTCCACAATTCTGAAGGAAGGCACATAACACAGGTTTGGGAACCTCTGCAAGGGGGAGGTCACTGGCTTATAAAAGGGAATAACAAGTGCAGTTTTCTCATGCTTTTCTGGGTGGTGTGTCTGGGGGGTTGGATATGTGAAATCACTTTGTTTAGGTGATATTTACTCATTGCTTGAGGCTTGTTCCACAACACTATTCCACCGCACTGTGAGCTAAAGCTAGCAGACAGTGCAGTTAATCCTTGGGTTTGGGATGAATGACACAGGAAAATATAACTTCTTTTGTTTGTTTTGGCAGGCTTGCTGATGTACCCAAGGTGTACAGTAATCTTATCATCAAGGTAAATGTACTAGACAAATAGCTGGGTTTGGGAAAAATGTGTGATGCTGGAGTTGTACCATCCATCCCATATTAATGGGACAGAGGTGGAGATTGAGTTTCTAAGCCATGTATTTCTGCTACAGTGGGAGCTGAGGGGAGGACCACTAAACTCAGCTACTAGACTTTGTGTGGTGTGGCTTTTAAACTGGTGTTTTCAGGCCATGCTTTTCTGGGGATAATAATGTCCTAAATAACATTCACCTTTTAAATACCAAATAATTTACTTATTTAAATACACACAATACTTCAGTTAAAAAAAAAAAAGAAAAACTATTACTTTTTTTCCCCCTCCCTCAGCTTGAAAAACTGCTGGCAGAGATCTTCCTGTGCCTGCAGTCGCACTGCACCGGCGCTTACGACAGCGAGCTGCTGGAGCATCTGTCCCCGCTGCTCTGCGAGGTGTTCCAGCACAGGAGCACACAGCTCTGCAGGCAGGGCACCTCCTTCTGGAATGCAACATTTGCCAAGGCCTCGTCCTTAACATACCCCAAAGAGTTAAAGTAAGATACAGAATTCTTTGTATTTGTGTGTTTTTAAAGAAAGGGATCTCTGGTTATGTAGAAATCAGTTGGTGTTCTGCTTAACCGCTTTTATTTCACCTTTTGTGTTAGCTGGGTTATCTGCTGCTCTTGTGTACTCCACCCCCTCAACCTAAATTTGAATTTTTCTGTTGAGCAGGTCTGTGTTAAACCAAGCCAAAAAGAAAATTCCACTCTTCCTGCCTTGCTTTGAAAGCGTTGAGGTGGAGGAAGAATGCAGCAGCCCTTTCTCTGACATGGTAAATATTTTGTTGACTCCTCCCGTTGCTTCGTTGTGTGTGACTTCATAAGGTCGTGGCTAGGTCAGTGGCCCCCACCTTGGGGTGGTAAGCTGTGCTGGGTAAACACCCTCAAAAGGCTGAGCTGCTTCTTGAAAGTTTCTTTGGAAACTTTGGGCTCTCCTGGCTTGTTGGAAATGATGATTTTTTTTTAAGTTGTCCTCTGCAGAGTTTAGAGGGAAGTGGGATTGTGGGAGGTGTTAGCTGTGGGATTTAGTACATCTCAGGCTGGGTTTGGCAGCTTGGTGTTCATTCATACAACACATTCCATGTATTTCTCTTGGAATAGATGGAAAATTCACAGCTGGGTGCAAGCATAAGTGGAATGGAAGTCAAGTTGGGTCAGAAACGAGACTCACTGTTGGCACAGACGAGTGAACTAAAAAAAGAAGTAAAAGACAAGTCCAGTAACGTGCCAGTAACATCTGCAAAGGTAAGTAAGGTGTTTGCAGACAGGTGTTATGCCACATCATCACATCCAGTCTGTCTGCAGCAGAACACCTAGAACACTGCTGCAGGTTCTCACTAAAAGTTAATGCATTTTCCAGTGCTGAAATGGAATTTTTCTGTCAAAGGTCTGCAGTACATCACACTTTAGTGGTTTCTTTCTTTAGTATTTTCCTGCTAAAATTCTCAGAGAAGTTGGCATATTGCTGAATTTTAAGGAAGGGTTGTGGAAAACTTGCTTGGTGGATTAGGAGTGGCAACCAGATGGAAAATGGAGACCTCTGTCAGGTTGCAGGGTGTGACTGATTCAGGTGTTGAGGGGAATCTTGGTTAGGTTAGAGCTGTGGTGCGTGCTCCAGGCCATCCCTGACTCCAGGGAGAGGAGGCTGTGCTGTTTGAGGAAAGAATGGTAAAGAATACAGGTGTCTCTGGAGCTACTGTCACCTGCTGCAGCCACTGAAGGTCAGGATGCCCAAGGAAGTGCTGCAGCTTACTCAGGGCATGGAGGAGGGTTGGCAGAACCTCTCCTGGGAGGTAGTGTTGGGGGAAAGAGTAACCTGTGAAGAAACAAGGCACCCACTGAGGGATTTGTGCTGATGAACATGCTGGAAGGGCTGTGGTTGCTTGGGAATTGTTCCATTGAGGATGTCAGTATGTGAGCTGTGAAAAGACTTTCAGTTCCTCTACTTTGGTTCTCATCCAGCTTTTTTTTTGTTTTGTTTTTTTTTCCCCTTTCTGTAGCTGAAACTAGAATTTTCATCTTTGAAGCCTAAAAGTGAGATCCTTACAGAAGAGAAGTCTGTTCATTTTGTGTTCATTCCTCTAGAAACAAAAGCAAGAGTATTGACAGAACATCAGAAAGAAGTGCTTAGGTCAAAGAGGTCTGTGATTTACTCTGTTTAAAAGTCCATGTGAAATGTCATACCCTGAGTGTGTCAGATGGACACAAGGTCAAGTTGTCCATGTCAGGCTGCTGTGGATAATTGTCTTACTCTTCCATACAAGTCACAGAGTGTAAAGCTAACACAGTTCCTTGCTTTACAGTTTTCAAGTGAGCACCTTGTTCTCTGATCTGCATTTCCTGGTCTCATTAAACACACTCTCCATTTGGAGTTTGGTCATTCAGTCCCTTCCTTGTAATGTGAAGTGGGAGCCTGCATTTCTCCTCAGTAGAAATGGAAGGCTTTTCTTAACTGACCTGAAGGAGGAACTTCCAGATTTTAGGAGAAGTCTTATGTGAACAACATATCAGACATTGGGATGTTCCCAAGACTCAATTGCAAGGGAATCTTTAGTGTTACCCTGTTTTTTTTTGTGGGGCAAAATGAAATACTAGAGTATTCCTTGTACACAGGCAGCTACCAGAGCTGTTCACAACAACACATGTGCAGTGGTGCTTGACAGGACCCCACTTGGATTAGATGGTTTCTGTGTGTTGATGAACTCTTTGTGGAGCAGTCACAGCTTTTTTTTTGTTTTTTAACCCCCCAAAACACATCTGAAATCAAAAAGATGCAGCTGAAAACATTGGCTTTGAAATAAAGCATGAGCTGCATCTGCAGTCTGACTGTTTGTGGCTCCTTTCAGAGTCGGCATCCCTGCCATGTACAACAGCTTGGACACGTCACAGGACACCACCTTGTTCTCTCAGTACACCCAGAGCCAGGAAGATTCTTTGTAAGTAAAGGTGGTTGATGTCTGTGTGAAAGGTGTCCCCCTTTCTCACTGCACTTCTCATCAAAGCAACTTCTCTTCTAGGGAGAAGCCACCTCTCACTGAAAACGCAAAAGAAGATACTAAGAACAAGCCTCAGGTAATTTCTCATTGTCTAATGGTAATTAAGATCCCAGAAATGTAACACTACCAGGATGTCCTCTTCATATTATTGGTAATTAATGGTGAAACTGATTACTGTCCATGTTGTGATTTTGATATGGATTTGGAAATTCTCTTGTGAAAAAGAACACTGACAGCTCTGTCACACCACACTCAACCACTACCTCACCAACCAGTACTTTACTGGGGAAGAAGCCCTGGAAGCTGTAGCACAGCCTTGCTCTGCCTTCCCATGGAAACACAGTAATTTGAGTTTCATTGCCAGGCTCCATGTTGGGATCACAACCCTGTGGACTCCTGTAACACCTTTTCCTGTGGTGGAGGCATTTGTCACCATGTTGTTACTTGGGATTTGTATCCCAAGTCTCTGGAACTTTCTTTCCCTTCTAAAAGAGAAAGTGGCTTGTTTTTTTTAAACACCAGTTTCTATACCACTGTAGCAGACTGTGCTTTTAAACTGCTTAGCTACATTTCCACATTCTGAGCTGCTTTTGGATGAAGCTGTGAGGGCTTGAGGGGGATTAAACAGATTGTTTGGGGGGGAAAAACACATAAACCCTTAATATAGATCTGTTCACTTTTGGAGAGGAGTTGGCTGATCACTGGCTGGAGCAGCTCTGCTCTGAGCAGACAGTCAGTAAAATGCAGCAGACTTCCATGAAAACTGCTTCAGTAGTGGGTTTGTTAATGTCTCCTGCAAAGCTTAAAAAGCTGTTGTGGTTCTTCACATTGTGAGGTACAGAAATAAAAGTCCCTGTACCTACCCAAGGAAACACAGTAATTTGAGGGAAGGGAGGTGTGAAGAGCCTTGTGGGGGTGTTGTTTTCTTCCCATTGGAGCTGGTTGGAATTTTTTAACATTTTATGTGTACAAACCTACAATTGGCTGTTTGTGTTTTTTTGGACAGGAAGAAAAGGTGGGGAGTGAAGGAAGATGCACCACCAAATCAGATGAAGTCCCAGAGGATGGCAGATCAGATGACACTCTTGAGAGTGCTGCCTGTGTGAATAAATCCTCTTCCCCTCAGGCAGCAGAGAGCTCAGCTTTAAACAGCGGGGACACAGTGGAAATGATTCCAGAGGAGCCATCAGTAGGAGAGGAATTAGAAGGAAGTACATCAGGCCCAGCTTCCAAGGAGCTCTTGGTGGGGAGTGGGAACACCTCAGACGTCAGCAGCAGTTCCAGCGACGTGATCTCCGGAACGCCGCAGCCCGCAAGCCGCCGCCAGTCGTTCATCACCCTGGAGACGTTCGGGAGCGCGGAGAACAGACCCTTCAGCTCCCCAGCATTGAACAGCTCGCCAGGGGTGTCCAGCACTGCTCCTCTGGCAGGTAGGGAGGAACACAGGAATATGTGCAAGGCTAATCCTAACCTGGAAAAACCTGGAGAAGGAAGTACCAAGCCTTCAAGATCTGAGTCGGAGCAGATACTTAGTGCGATCCGAAGGCTAACGCACAGGCAGAGCAGAGCGGCGCAGCAGGCAGAGAAACACTCCACACTGGCAGCTGGGTCAGAGCAAGAGGAGAGCAAACAAGACTCTTTAGTTTCCAGCAGTATGGAAAACAATCTGGAACAATCTCCTGCAGTAGACATGGAACATGTTCCCCTTGCTCAGTCCCAAGCTGCCCACGCTACAGAAGTGGAAATGAAAAAACTGGAAGATGTGAAATCGGTAAAGGTGGAGGTGTTAGATGTGGATTCCAAAGAAAATACACCCCCAGAGAGGACAGCCTCGTGTGACCTGGTGGCAGGTGAGGACAGCCAGGTTCCACATCTGTCTCCTAGTCAGAAAGTACTGAGACGGTCTTCAAGACGGCGCTTGGAAACGGTAGAAAGCCCAGCAGCCAGCCAAGAAAAGGAAGATGGCCTCCAAAAGAGAGACAAGCGCAAAGAGGAGGAAAAACCAGGGAAAAAAAAGGTGCCCCAGGCTAAAGAGACTGTACCCCAAAAGCAGAAAGCAGTTTCTGGGAAAACTACAGAAAGTACAAGTGAAAAAGAAAGCAAACTGCCTGAGAGAGCTTCTGTGGAGGACTTGGGCTCAGAGGAGCCTCCTGCTCCGAGGGGCCTGGAAGAAGAAGTGAACAAGAGTGTGAGGAGGCCAGAGGACGGCTTGAGGACCGACGCGGAGGGGCAGGACTGCAGCGCGGCCGCAGCCGGTCAGAGGGCGGAACGGCCGCGATACCATACCAGAAGATGTTCCCAGGGACTGCTTTCCAGCATAGAGAATCCAGAGGGTGATGGCTCTGAGGCCAAGGAGGAAAGCACGAAGAAGAAAAGATCTGCAAAAGTGAAAAGCAGCAAAGATTCTCTTGAAGGTAGATCGGATCAGCCAGGAGGCTGCAGTCAGGAGGTGTCCTCCCAAGGAAGCGAAACGAACGATGTATCTGACAAAGAACAGAAAGGTGAAGTGAGCTGTGAGGTCAGCATGGAAGCTGCAGCAGAGTCTGAACCCACTGGCCTGGAGGACCAGGGAGTTCCTGCAGATGAAGTCAAAGCTGAGGCACCCACCAGCTCAGAGAGTGCACCAGACATCCAGCACGTAAACGTGGAGCAAACCAAGAGTGACACGTTGGAGGAACCGTCCTCCGCCCCAGCTGCACCTGACCAGGATGGGGATGAGGCAGAGGAGAGCCCCCAGCTTGAGAAGGAGGTGAACACCGAGGACTGTAGCTCAGTTGCTCTGTCCCAGGACACACCAGGAGCAGAGGCTTCAGGTGAGGATCTTTCCTCTTCGCAAAAATCCAAGTGTCGGCGCAAAAGACGCAAAAGGCTGAAAAAGCTGAAGAGCTGTGACTGCTCTTTCATGAAGCCAAAGCAGCGAGTGATGTCACTCACTGAGAGCACTGAGGAGCTGGGTGAGGCCCCCAGCAGCCCAGTTGAGACATCTGTAAATATCTCAGAGGTGTCTGGCCATTCCAGCTTCCATGAGGGCTTGTCCGTGGCACCTTGTGCGATGAGCACCCCGCTGCACCCCCCTCAGGAGCCTGACGCCTTGAGGAGAGAGACAGCGGCTTCAGGTGACCTGCCAGGAGATAGTTTTGTTGCAGAGGAGGATCTGAAGCCTCCAGAGGGTGTAGCAGGTGAGGTGACTGACTCTGTCATGGAAATGGAAGAACCTGCTAAGGAGAGGGGTGAAGCTGAGCAGGAGCTGTCTGAGCCCTCTTCCCCAGAGCCCAGTGACAGCTGCCTGGCTGCTGGGAGTCACAGTCAGGAACCAGCAGCTACGGTAAAGGAGGAGATGCTTGAGGCACCAATTGCTGTGAGCCAACCTGAGGGAGAACAGGGGAATGAGCCAGACAGCTGCTGGGGTGATAGTGGCAACACTGAGAATGCTGTGGGAGAAATGGGTGCGAGCCAGGACAAAGAGATCAAAGAACTAGTGAAAACTGAAATTACAGTGCCTGAAAACGTGGCCTTGGACAACATGGACTTGGAGAAAGGCAACGTGGTAGGCAATAACAGTGTGGATTCCCCACAGAAGCTGGAAGGTCAGGATTCCTTGGTGGTGGTTACTGAAAGCCCCAATGGGATGCAGGCCCGCTGCACGTGGTCTCCTTCGGCGTCTCCATCCACCAGTATTTTAAAGAGAGGCGTGAAGAGAAATCAGGATGATGATTCCCTGTCCCCTGCCAATAAGGTATCGTGATGGGATTGACTCTGTGCTCCCTGGGGGTGCAACTGGGGTGTGTTACTGGTCTGGTGGATTCCTGACTGTGAGGGATGTTCTGCTGAAGCCAAGCACTTGGGGTTTCAGTGACATGGTGGCACTCACAGCCTTGTGCTCTGGGGCTGGGGCTGGGGGGGTCTTTGGTTCTGAAACAGAAACCTGGGTTCTCCTTTGCCACCTGCAAATCGGTGCCAAACCCCTGGACACATTGTCAGGGTCTTACTGCTGGATTTGGAGTGGCTTTTTCATGCCCTGTCCTAGGGTGAAACATCACCCATGTCATTCAGAACATGAGTGATTGGTTCATTCACGAGCTGCTTTGTCTCCCTTTTCCTCACCAGCGTGTGGTGCTTCGAATCCCTCCCATAAAATCCTGTTTCTCTCACAACAGATCCGTCGAGTCTCCTTTGCAAATCCCATTTATCAGGAAGGGCTGGCAGATGACATAGACAGGAGGAGTCCTGTCATCAGATCCCATTCTTCTCCATCCTCAAGAAGCCTTAAAATTTTATCCAGTATTCAGTCTAAGGTAAAGCCTGTTACGTGCTTTCTGCACAGTACACACATTTCCCACTCAGCAGAGGTGACGTTGCTGTAGGGTACGTGCACAGTCACTTACACACAGTTGTACGAGCAGCAACTCAGCGAGTGTGAGAAACAGTTGCAGCTGCTCTACCCCCACTCACAGTCCTGTTACTCCCTGCAGACAAACACTCAGCTCTAGGTAGCTTGAACCTTACAATAACCCAATTCCTACCATCCTGAGAGATTTTTTTCCTCTTTCTCTATCCAGCATATTACCACTCCAACCAAAGGATTTCTGTCCCCAGGATCTCGTAACCCTAAATTTAAGAGCTCAAAGAAGTGTTTAGTAAGAAGTGCTTTGGTTCTTGTATCTCTTCTTTTTTTTTTCTTCTTTTGCCCCTCTGTGTTCAGCTGTGTGGTAGTTGACTGAATGATTTCTCTGTGTTTTCCAAGATGACAGAGATGGCCAAGGAGTCGCTGCCGTGCCCCCCGGAGTGTGTGTACCCGGCCTTAGTGGGCTGCAAGGCGCCCGTTGATCTGATTTTGCATCAGATTACATCAAACATATGGTAAGTGGGTGGTCACTTTGGAGATCACACCCTGACCAGGGAGGTGATAATCCCCCTGTATTCTGCACTGGTGAGGCGTCACCTCGAGTACTGGGTCCAGTTTTGGGCCCCTCACTTCAAGAAGGACGTTGAGGTGCTGGAGCGTGTCCAGAGAAGGGCAACGAGGATGGTGAAGGGTCTGGAGAACAGGCCCTACGAGGAGACTGAGGGAGCTGGGCAAGGGTCTGGAGAACAGGCCCTACGAGGAGGCTGAGGGAGCTGGGGGTGTTTAGTTTGGAGAAGAGGAGACTGAGGGGAGACCTTATTGCTCTCTACAACTCCCTGAAAGGAGGTTGCAGTGAGGTGGGGGTTGGTCTCTTCTCCCCAGTAACAGGTGACAGAACTCGAGGTAATGGCCTCAAGCTGCACCAGGGAAAATTTAGGTTGGATCTTAGGAAGAACTTCTGTCCTGAGAGAGTCCTCAAGCATTGGGACAGGCTGCCCAGGGAGGGGGTTGAGTCCCCATCCCTGGAGGGGTTTAACAGACGGGGAGATGCGGTGCTTGAGGACATGGTCTAAGGGTAGACTTGGTGGCGGTGGGTTAATGGTTGGACTGGATGATCTTAGGGGTCATTTCCAGCCTTAAAATTCTATGATTCTCTGATAGTGAAGGTCTCTTGCCCACACACTCAGAATAGGATGTGTTGTGGTTGTGTGGGGAGAGACCAAACTGGTTTGGAGTTACTCCAAACAGAACTCCTGTCCCCTGGGGGCGCAGTGAGCCCCCCATGTCTGTGGCAGCACAGACCCAGGACCAGCAGTTGGGCCTCTCTGTGCTGAAGGTGAGTTCTGGGAGGCAGCTGTATGAAGGGAAGGGCGGGTGCTCGGCCGGTTTGGTTCCCGCAGGGGAGTGGTGTCACCACAGCAGGGAGTGCTGTGGCACAAGGGCTGTCACCTCCATTCCCATAAGACTTCCTCCAGCTCCACCCTGAAGGCAGAACAGACACAGATCCTCAGGGATCCTCACATAACAAACCGCTTCCTTCTCCAGCGCCAGAGGTTTGGGGCAGCTCATCCGGGCCAAGAACATCAAGACAGTGGGAGATCTGAGCACTCTGACCGTGTCAGAAATCAAAACTCTTCCCATCCGCTCGCCCAAGGTCTCCAACGTGAAGAAGGCTCTCAGAGGGTACCACGAGCAGCAGGTGACACTTCTTTAATGAGCCAGTAACATCTGTTGTGAGGAGTGATGGGAGTGGGGGTGTGTGGTGTCCCCCCAGGTAACTGGGGGAGTTCTGGGTACAGATGACTTGGTCACACCTTATCACTGGGAGTAATGATTGTATTTATTGGGAGGCTACAACTTGTCCCACAGTGAAACCTTTATCTGTGAATATCTTCTCCCCTCTCCCCCCAAACCCACCCCACTCTTCAGGTAAAATCTCGAGGGTTTGAGGAGATCATCGTGTTTGAGGATGCAGAGAAGCCCATGAATAACATAGAGGAGAAACCTCTTGTAGATGAAGAGAAACTCGCCACAGGTACCTGTTTCCAGCTGTTGTTTGCTGTGTTGGCTCCCCCCTCCTCGGGGGAGCTCTGGGCTGTCCCCTGGGAGGGCTGTGGGAGCAGCAGACACACCAGGGGGTGTCAGAGCTGGGTGCTTTATGAAGCCCTGTAGCCATGGCTGTGTAACACTTGCTCCCTGGCGTGAGGGGAGGTTCAGCTTCTCCCTGAGGAGCCTGAACAGGCTTGTGAAGGACAGTCAGGGGCCTCCAAGGGCTCCTGTCCCACATCTCGAGCGGGTGGTGTCTCCTGGGCTCTTTGGTACCATAGCAACTGCTGTGGTTCTGCACAGGAACCCGCAGGTTGAGGCAGAGATAATTAAACTGCCTCGTCCAGAGGGGGTGGGGGGAGGCAGCTCTGGGTACCCACAGTGGATACTCAGAGTGCCCATGGTCTGCGTGAATTCCCCTCTTGGAGCTTGGCCAGCAGCCACGTTGTTCTTCCTGCAAAAGGGCAGCGTGGGGGTGGTCAGAAGCTCACTGAGGGTAGGGGGGCACACACTGGGTCTGGCTGCAGCGCTGCAGCAGTGTCCTGCTCCACCTGAGACACAGGCTCCCTCCCTCCCTCCCCTGCAGATCTGGTGGAGCCCGTAGCCTCGAGCAGCAGCGCCCAGCCCCCAGCAGATCTCCCGAGCCAGGTGGATGCTCTGGCCGCCCGGCTGAGCGCGGAGGCTCTGCAGGGCTGCTCCTGGAGCCAGCTCTTCGAGATGCAGGAGAAGCTTGCTGGCATGTCCAGCTGCATCATGAGGACCCTGCAGGCCCGCTGGAAATCGCTGCCCCGTGACAGCGCCGATGAACTGGGCGCCGTTGCTAAGTAAGGAGGATTTGGTTGCAGTTTTCCTCAAGAGCTGCTTTTCTTACTGATAAATCACTCTTTAAACTGCTTTTTTTTTTTACTGTAACAGATTTTTAACGCCTACACGAGTGAAATGCATTGTGGGGTTTCCCTTGATTCCCTTTGAGCCGTGGGGTGTCCCACGCCCTCCTGGCAGGTGTTTGTGCCATTGCTATGCATTTTTCTTCCAGGTAGCGAAAGGAAACCTGACCAAGCTGTGCAATAGCAGAGACAGAGACTGTGACACCAAACCACCAGAGTAGATACATTGTTTTTCTCGACTCCCAAGTGTTCTTACTGCTGCCAACCCTTAGTGTCTGCTGAGAGCGCCGGCTCCCGGCCCCGCTCGGCTGCTGCCCCTCTCAGACCTCCAGCACCGGTTTCTGAGCTGGGCCTAAGCCCTGGCTCTGGTGTGTTTTGGTAAGAGTCACCCCAAGTGCTGCCACCTCGCAGGAGGAGGACGTGGCAGGACCTCTGGGGCTCCTCCCCGTGCTCTGTGCTGGCAGCGGCTCTCCCAAGGCGGAGAAGTGGGATTTGGGTTATTTTTTTTTTTTTCCTTGGGGAAACGAATGGATTTGACAAGAGCTCTTTGTATATTGTGTACAGACTTGTGATGGCAAATGTTGGTTAGTAATTTATGACTTGGAGTTTTAATTGCATGGAATGCATTGCTGCTTCTCGGAGACCTTCCCGGGTGCTGCTCGACACCCGGTGTGTATATACGGGACCGCGGCATCGCTGCCGGTGTTCAGAGCTTACACGTGGGCAAATAAACCAGCACCTGGTTCCCAAAGCTGTCGGTGTCCGTGTGGTTTGAGGTGTCGCTGCCTCGGCTTTGCCTTGGGGAGACCAGGGGGTGGGAGGGAGCCTGAAGGGTCTTTGCTCCTGCCTTAAGGTAGGAAGGTCCTCAAGGACATGGGGACATGGGCTCAGTGAGGCGCTGCCTGCTCTGTGCCCTAGAGCTCAGGGGACAGGGAGGTGCCGTGGAGCTGGGATGTGAGCAGGGCTGTTTGGTGCCTCCTCAGCTTTTCCTCCACCGACCTCTGCAGGTGAGGATGGTCCTGAGGAAGCTCAGATAGGTGTCAACACCCTCACTAGCACCCATGTGGCTTTAAGCAAGGATTCCTCACTGTTTACACTGTGGTGCTGCAGCAACTCCCTCTGGCCAAAGCCCTTTGTCATTAATGCCACCCTGTGTCCAGAACAGATGCACATCCCAATTCCATCCTTCCCTATCCTTGAGGCCAGGCCAGAACCTTCAGTACCTGAAGCAAAAGCACCATATTGGGGGTGAACCACAAACCCCCCCAACCTCCACACAAACCGACACCGCGACACCGCGTGTCCCGGAGCGACAGTCACTTTATTGGGTCACTCATTTACAGCAACAGCTGCTGCGTGGAAACCACATGCACAGGAGCTCAGCAAGCAGAGGAGGAGGAGGAGGAGACGCTTTTGTGCTGGGAGGGGACAGGTTGGTTCCTCCACCCCCATCTAAGGCTGGTTTGAGTCACTAAGGTTAAGTGGTGCTTACATAGAAAAGAACTAACTGGAAAAGCCCAGGAAGTGCCACTAGAGTGAAGTGACAATGTGGAGGCCGAGTGAAGCGTGTGAACTTCACAGCCCTGAACTGGGGTGCAGCTCCGGTGTCGTTCCGGGGGGTGGCAAAGCCACCCCCCGGAACGACACCGGAACTGCACCCCAGTGCACGCGCTGCTCCGCGTTCCTCGGGCACTGTTGGCACAAGGGACAACCAGACACTTCTCCAGGGGTGGGTGTGGGCAGTGCCCACGGGGAGGGAGCGCTGGGGTTAGACGGCTTCCACGTAGTTGGCTGGCAACATGCCCGTCTTGCCGGTTCTCTGCACGGTGCCGTACATCCAACCTTCGTCGATCGCTTGGACGTTGACGATCGTGTCGCCATCTTTGAAGGACACTTCGTCGGCGTCCGCTGCCATGTAGTCGTACATGGCCTTGTAGGTCTTCTGTGGGGGGGAGGAAGATGAGGGAAGGGGGTGAAGGAAAGCCCAGAGAGCTGGTGAGAGCCTGGATATCAGCACTGGGAGCTGGGGGTGAGATGGGAGATGCAGGAGCAGGTGTGGGGCAGAGTCTACTCTGGACCATTGCAGAACTGCTCCTGGCAGGTATCTGGCTGCTCTCAGGCTTCAGAACACAAACTGCTGGGTTTGAGCTCAAGGCAGCACCAGCCATAACTTGAGGGTGCTGCAACTTGAGGGTGCTGCAACTTGAGGGTGCTGCAACTTGAGGGTGCTGCATCCAGCAGCTCCGGGGTGGGTGTAGCCACCCACTCCCTGGCACACCCCTGCTCCGAGGTGTCTGTCCCACCGCCAGCGCCGGGCCAGGCGTGTTGGCATGTTACCTGCTCCAGCCTGGACTAATATCAGCTCCTGGAGCCCCCCAACCTCAGGGCTGTGCACCCCCAGCAGACAGAGCAGCTCCTGCAGCGGGCTGAGGGTTGTCATCCAGTGTCTCAGTGTTACTTACACCAGCGGTGGACGGGTGAGAAGGCACCGAGGACACTGTTGTTTGCTGGGTGACGACCGACGATGACCGTTGCTGCGGCAGCTCAATGGTTTTAGCGTGTTTGTAGCCCACTGCAAGAGGAAAAAAAACCCATTTTGTGTCCCTGCAGATTAGCAACAGGGTTAAATCCTCTGACCAAGGACAAGGGACAGGGCTGTGGGTGGGTCAAATCTGCCCTTTCCCTTCTGAAACAACCTCGTGGATGGTGGGTATGTCCCATGGTGCCACCCTGCCAGGCAGCCAGGACACCGCATGTCCTCACCACGAGGAAAAGGTGTTTCCCCTCCTACCTGTCGCGGTGGTGGTGAAGAAGCCCCCGTTGCTGTAGTAGGACAGGTGTTGGTCCACACCCTCCGAGGGCTCGGATTTCTCATCGCCGCCGCTGAGGCTCAGGGCACTGGCAGAGCGGGAGTGCTCCCGGCTGCGGCGCTGCGCTTGGACTGCAAGGAGCGGGGAGGGGCCGAGTCACGGCTTTGTTTCGAGGGAGATGCACAGGTTTGAAATACACGGGGGGGTGTGAACACACGGAGGTTACTCGTGAACACACGTGTGTGTGTGTTCTGTGCAAATCCCCAAACCTGCAGCAGTTGTGCTTAGCCCAAGCACAGAACCGACGCGGGCTAAGCAGACCTGGGGGCTGGAGCGACGTTAATGATGACAAACACGCGTGAATTAATTGCAGGCGGGTTGTGCCGCCCCTTCAGGGCACTGCCAGGGATTCACAACTGCCTGTGGCCACCGCGCTGAAGTTCTACTGGAGGCGGCACGGCCATTACCCCCCCTGGTGCTTTTAACACGGGCTGGAGTCACCCCCTACGGCCACTCCTGCATCAGCTGCACTCCAGTGCCCCCCAGGCCACCAGCTGTACTGGCACGAAGCCTGTTCCACCCTCCCAGTGCAGAGAACAAACCAGAGATCATGTGTAAGCTTCTGGACTGGATGTTGTCTTCTGCCGGGTCGTAGTCAAACACTGAGCCGGGATTAGTGCGCCACACACGGAGACCTGCAGGAGAAGCGGCGGTTACCGGGGAGAAGCTGCAGCTCAAACCTCCTCTAGAGCACCTGAGCGACCTGTATTGTGTGAATTTGCATTTCTCAAATCTACAGCACAGATCTGGCTTTTTACAAGAAATTTATCACATAAAGAGTTTCTGTACTATGACCTGAAACTTCAGCATCACTTTACAGGGTGAAGTCGGGCAGGAGGGAGCAGCAGCTGCTGTAATACTTTCAAAACGGGCTCTGATATAAACGTGAGCTCCAGGTCAGGATAAACTGGAGTTGGCAGCTGAAGCCAAACAAGCCACCCCAGCACCGTGGGCTCAGTGCAAAGGGGGCGCTCGAGCCGCGGCAGCCCCCGGGCTCCGCTCACCCGTGAGGTTCTCTTGATCCTGGTCCACGCGCTTCCGCTCCATCTCCACCACGCGCCTCTGAATGCCCCTGTAGCTGATGTCACTGAAGTCCTGCATGTTCTTCTTCACACGCTCTGTTATGGGGTCAGTGACTACAGGTGTGAAGCTGCCTTTGGTCTTCTCAAAGTCTTCGTGGTATTTCACCTGCAAAGTAAAAGGAGCAGCTGGTCTCCGTCGCTCGGGCCAGTGGTTTTGGTTCCTGCTTACCTCAGGTGAAGCCCTGCTGGGGCTGTCATGGCTCTGGTTAAAGCACTTGCCAAGTTACAAACACTTCTCTTACTGTGGAGATGTGCTTCTGGGTCTCCCGAACCCGCCGCATCTCGGGTGTGTCCAGCACGTAGGCAGCTTTGCCTTGCACTTGTTTTCGGAAACTGTCTGAATAAAGGACCTGCCAGGTGAGAGGAAGGAGGAGAGTGAGCACAGCCCCAGAGCTGCACCCTGGAGGGGCTGCACCGTGGCACCAGGGCAGAGCCCCAAAGAACACCCAGCGGGAGCTGCGGGGTCAGTAACACCGGGATGAGGAGCCGGACTCCTGGGGGAGTCAGATGAGCCAGAGTCAGCTCTGGACGTGACCCAACCCACAGAGATTCTGTTTCAGCCTCGTCACACCAGGTAGAGGTGACACAGTAACAATGTTCCAGGTGCTCCCCTGCATTTGACATGTGCCTCGGTGATGGCATCGGTGTGAAGCAGCCGGTGCCGCTGCACCTCTGTCACGGAAACCCTCTCACTGCCTGGGGTGTGGGGTGTTATCTGGAGAGCTACCAGCTGCATCACGCTGCTGTAAACATCTGTTTGCAGCTGTTGTATCACTGGACTGATGGAGCAGCCAGCCCTGACACCACTCAAGTCAGGCCAGCGGGGCCCCAAGCACCCTGAGGTGAAGATGTCCCTGCTCAGGGCAGGGGGTTGCACTGGCTGACCTGGAAAGGACCCTCCTCCCCCAACCCTCTCCCTGGCTCTGTGATGTAGAAACCATCTCCAGGATGGGCATGGCAGGATCTGCCTCTGGAGCCACAGGTCTACAGAAGGTATGGCTGGATCTGTGGTGTTTTATACCCAGTGGCTGTGGTCTGTACCCCGTGTCTCCAGACTAGGTGGCCACACTGACACCTGTTCCTGTGAGTAAGGAGCTCAGGGACCACAATGGGGCCTTTTATTTACCGCAGTTTCTGTAGTGGCTGGACAGAACATACCGAGCTGATGTTCTCCTGGTTGCGTTTGGCTCTCTCCATCTCCGGAGTCATCGGTGTCGGAGTGCCTTTAGCCAGGTGCTCCTTGTACAAAACCTGCAGGCACAGAAAGGTGTCCAGAAATCAGGGAGAAGCGTCCTCAGAGTGTTCTGGAAAGGGTGTTATTGTTCAAGCACAGTCACCACCGCGGGGGCGGAAAAGATCTTGGGAAACAAAGCGTGTAAGAAGTTATTTGCTAGAGCAAGAGGTAGAAAAGGGAGAAATAGGCAAAATAGAGGAGAAGTGAGAGAATAAGGGTGGATTAGAGGTGGAGTGTCTGTTCAGAGTGGTTATTTTTCATGTAAGGTGGTGTCTTCTTTCAGTACCGAGCTGATTTGTTCTTGGTTGCGTCTGACTCGCTCCATCTCTGGAGTGACCGGGGTGGGGGTTGCCTTCCCTAAGCCTTCTTTGTACACAACCTACAGATCACAAAGTAACTCCATCACGAGTGAGCAAATGGAATCAGCAGCATTACTGGGTTTGGGGTAAACACCACCCATTCTCAAAGGAAAGTCAGGTCAGAGTAAAAAAATAGTATTAAAAAGTTAATTGATGAAAAAAAAAGTCTTTTAAGAGATGACTTTTTAAGTTGGAAGGGCAAAAAATTAGAGGGTTAAATAAAACCAGGCAGGGGTGGGTTATTAAAAAGTGCTGTATCATATCCCTCCTTCCAGACAATACCGAGCTAATGTGTTCTTGGTTGCGTCTGACTCGCTCCATCTCTGGAGTGACAGGTGTGGGGGTCGCTCGCCCCAAGTTCTCTTTGTACAACACCTGTGGGATACAGAAGATGTATCCAGTACCTGAAACCCCTCAGCATCAAAAGGATGTGAACACAAATCATTCCTTGGTTATCAGACTTCAAGAGAAGTCACCAGTGATGGTGAGCAGCACTGCACAAAAGCCAAACACCCACTGGTGTGAGGAAGGGTGAAACTGGGAAGGAAAAGCTTGTTACCAACAGGGACAGGCTCTATCCAGCTGCAGCTACGACAGCTCCAGGCACAGGGAAGCTGCCTCTGGCCCTAGAGAACTATTTGAGAACAATCTGTGACCTTCTGGGGAGGGAGTTTTGTTCCCACACTGCCATGAGGCAGCCAAATACTGATGGGTGTTGGGGGTGTGCGGCTGGGATCTCCCCGGGCTCTGAGGCCACTTGAAACGCCCTCCCTGGGGCACCGATTGGACTCTTTTGGGTCATTGTCTTTAGGGTCTCCTGTGGCACTTGTCAGCAACACAATCTCACTGGGGGTGGAGAGCCAGGCTTTCTCAGAGTGTTTTCAAATACCCCTGAAGGGCTCTGGCTTGTTAACGGCTGTTAAGCCGTTAAGCACGGAGGGACAAGCCAGAGCCCTTCCCCCAGGGATGCCGAGTGCTTAATGTCTGGATAGAGCCCCCAGCCAGACAAACTGAGTGGTAGAACAGGCCTAAAACCTCTGGATCAGGCTGTTAAAACTAAAGTCATTTTATTTTAGAAGTGATTAATTTGCAGAAGTAAATATACTGTTTATTTTTTAAATTTAAACTCAACTTTCAGTAGGGAGTTAGGATGTTACTGTATTAAGAGAAGCACAAAGGAAGAAGAAGAATCTGGTTTTAAGGTACCGAGCTAATGATCTCTTGATTGCGTTTGACTCTCTCCATCTCTGGAGTGACAGGAGTTGGGGTCACTTTCCCCACATTTTCTTTGTACAAAACCTACACGACACAAGGGAGTATCCAAACGTCATTAACAAGGCACCCCCCACCCACCACCCAACCCCCCCAAACCAACAAGCACTACAGCTCTTGACCCAGGACACTTAGAAAGGGTGAGGTCTGTCCCCAGGGAGCTTTGCCACTGACTCGCAGACCAGGAGGCCAGGGACAGCCCCTGGGTTCACCTCCCCATGAGGGCACAAAAGGGGTGAGGAAGGGTTAAAACCAGCGTCCAGAGAAACAATATTCACCCAGAGAATAAAGAAAATAAAAGGTAAACTGTGGTGAGGGTCCTGCTCCAGGCAGCGTTAGCCAGGATGCTCCGGGGCTGTCTGGCAGCACCGAGCGGGGTGTGGGGGGGGTCGTGCCGCGGGGGGTTGAGCTCGGTTAGAAAGCACAGCCCACTAAAACCGCGCCAAGTGGGTTAAACACTTCGCTAACGACTGGATTCCTGTTGAAAGTACCGAGCTAATGATCTCTTGGTTGCGTTTGACTCTTTCCATCTCCGGAGTGACGGGTGTGGGGGTGGCTTTCCCTATGTTTTCTTTATACAACACCTGTGAGACACAAGACAGGAGCCAAAGGGAACACCAGTGAACAAGCAGCTGTCTGCAGGCAAACGGGGTGCCTGAGCCTTCTCCTCTTGTAGTTATTTTCCAGGGCTCAGGTATTAGAGATAATTTAAAGAAGGCACTTAGCAGCGTTCTAGCAGGGTAGGGCAGCTTAACTGCAGGATCACTCCTAATAGTGTAAGTACCTGCTATGAAAACACGACCACAAAACACCATAGTGAGGGGCAAAAACATTATAATTGGTCAAAAAAAATCTAATAATAAAAAAGAGAATGTGAGCAGAGAAAATGAGTTTGTTGTTAAGAGCTTTTAGGATTAGAATAGGGCATTAAAATCACTCTTAGGAAAGGAATAAAAGCTGCAGTGAGTTAAAGGCACCACTGTGAACCCTGGTAAGGCACAACCACTCCAAAAGCTGCTGTAGAGCTGGGCACAAGAGTTACACCATCCACCCTGAAACTGTTAAAATGCTCTTTTTCTGCACAGTTAAAGGGAACTGGTGTCCTTAGCAAAGTACCGAGCTACAGATTTCTTGACTGCGCTTGGCCCGCTCCATCTCTGGGGTGACAGGAGTGGGGGTTCCCGTCCCCACGCTCTCCTTGTACATCACCTGTGTGGCAACAAGAGGCAGCCAAGAACACAGTCACAAGTCAGCAACAAGGGGTGGCAACCAACAGAAAGGCTGGGAGAGTCTGCTGGAGCTCAGTGTGTTCTACCGTGCCCCAGATGCTTTCCCTGGAAGTGGTGATGAGGGGATTGTGCCCATGAGGGTCTGGAGGCACAGAGGTCTGTGGATTTATCTGGGTGGGGTGATGAATCCAACACAGACACCTCTTAGGGTCAATATTAACACTTTGAGGGGGGAGGGGAGCTTTTAGACATCCACTGAATCCCACTAGAAAGTCAGACCCTCCCTCCTCATGTAACGATGTTAAAATAGGAAAGAGCTAAAAGTGTTTATAAAAAATAAAGAAAACCACAGCCAAACCCCAAGAAGACACATAAAGGAAGAAATAGGAAGTTGGAACAGGGAGCAAAACAGTTAAAAACATTTAGGATGCTGTAAATAATTTCATATAGGAAGTGGCAGGTCAGGGACATTGGAAATACAGTATGGGAAGAAGAAGGGATGTTTTTAGAGGGGAATACATGGAATTAAGGACTGGAATTATTGTTTAATAAAGGTTAAAAAGTTGTGTTTAGGTGGCGTTAGAGGGAACAGGTCTGTTCCACCCCAAAGTACCGAGCTAATGTGTTCTTGATTGCGTTTGACTCTCTCAAGCTCAGGAGTGACAGGCGTGGGGGTTCCTGTCCCCAGGTCCTCTCTGTACAACACCTGCGGGGTGACACGGCTGCGTTAAACACCAGCAGAGCCAGAAAGGACCAAGCAAACAACTGTAACAGCTTGCTGAGAAAACAGACTCAGTGTTTTTCACAGTCACTCTGAGGCAAAGCTTGGGATCCAAGAGAAAAATTCAAGTGCTCCTCAGAACCATAAAGGGAAAGACGTGTCCTCTGCAAGGGCCGGTGTCAGGAAGCGACAACTCCTCATCCTGCTTCTCAGGAGCTACATGGAAAAACTGTGGATGGTTAAAGTCTTCCTGGAGGCAGAAAGTATCAAACACAACAAGAAGGAGCCAAGAAATCAGTTCTGTTGTGTTTACCCTTGTGATAAACAGGGCACACTGGTGTGGGTTTGAGCACTGTTGTGCTCAGAGCCACAGGTTCTGTCAGGCAACAGTGGTTTAGTTCTCATATATAAAGTCAGTCAAGTCAGGAGGAAAAAAAACCAAACCTCACCACACAAAGAATAAAATAAGGGTTTTTGTGACTAGGAACAGGAAATCAGGATGGGTTTTCAAGAGCTGAAAAATTAAAAAGATAATCAGATTCAAAGGAAAGGTGGGATTAAAAGTTATTAAGATCCTGCAATACAAAAAAAAAGAGGAATGGGAATGATGTAAGTAACGATTATGAAGGAAAAAACCAACCCCCAAGGGACCAGGATATTACTTTTGGTGTAAGTTGATTATAGGACAAGAATATTTTTTTGGAGGGGGTGTGTGTCTGTTAAAAGTATTTCAAATCAGATTAAAAGGGATATTGATGGTTGTCAAATTAAAAAATACCGAGCTAATGTGTTCTTGATTGCGTTTGACTCTCTCAATCTCGGGAGTGACAGGCGTGGGGGTTCCTGTCCCCAGGTCCTCTCTGTACAACACCTGCGGGNACAACCACTCCAAAAGCTGCTGTAGAGCTGGGCACAAGAGTTACACCATCCACCCTGAAACTGTTAAAATGCTCTTTTTCTGCACAGTTAAAGGGAACTGGTGTCCTTAGCAAAGTACCGAGCTACAGATTTCTTGACTGCGCTTGGCCCGCTCCATCTCTGGGGTGACAGGAGTGGGGGTTCCCGTCCCCACGCTCTCCTTGTACATCACCTGTGTGGCAACAAGAGGCAGCCAAGAACACAGTCACAAGTCAGCAACAAGGGGTGGCAACCAACAGAAAGGCTGGGAGAGTCTGCTGGAGCTCAGTGTGTTCTACCGTGCCCCAGATGCTTTCCCTGGAAGTGGTGATGAGGGGATTGTGCCCACGGGGGTCTGGAGGCACAGAGGTCTGTGGATTTATCTGGGTGGGGCGATGAATCCAACACAGACACCTCTTAGGGTCAATATTAACACTTTGAGGGGGGAGGGGAGCTTTTAGACATCCACTGAATCCCACTAGAAAGTCAGACCCTCCCTCCTCATGTAACGATGTTAAAATAGGAAAGAGCTAAAAGTGTTTATAAAAAATAAAGAAAACCACAGCCAAACCCCAAGAAGACACATAAAGGAAGAAATAGGAAGTTGGAACAGGGAGCAAAACAGTTAAAAACATTTAGGATGCTGTAAATAATTTCATATAGGAAGTGGCAGGTCAGTGACATTGGAAATACAGTATGGGAAGAAGAAGGGATGTTTTTAGAGGTGAATACATGGAATTAAGGACTGGAATTATTGTTTAATAAAGGTTAAAAAGTTGTGTTTAGGTGGAGTTAGAGGGAACAGGTCTGTTCCACCCCAAAGTACCGAGCTAATGTGTTCTTGATTGCGTTTGACTCTCTCAAGCTCAGGAGTGACAGGCGTGGGGGTTCCTGTCCCCAGGTCCTCTCTGTACAACACCTGCGGGTGACACGGCCACGTTAAACCCCAAGGAACAAGCAGACAACAGTAACTGTTTGCTGAACAGCCTGTGAGAGGTGGGTGTCTGAGATGCCCTGAACAAATACAGGGATTAAAAAAACCCTAAAATTCCAAGCCCAGTTTAAAGCCCTGAGGTAGAGTTGAGCTCCAGCAGTAGGACCTCACCAGGGTGCACTCAGGGTGGACAGTTAAGACTGGTGAGTTCTGAGGAAATTCAAGTCTTCTCTGACTTACACTGAAGTATGTGATTGTCTCCTCAGCAGCAGTGTGGGAAATGTTTCCTGACCATGCCTAAGTCCTCAGGGGACCTCACCTGAAGCTTTCCTGTTCACACAGCCCTCGAGGAGCTGCTCACCCACTGAAACCCAACTCACTGTCCTGAGTTGATGGAGTTTGATTATTACAGCCAGGACACAGAGACATGGTCGTTATTGAGCCTTATGTGTGACAATGGTGCCAGAGAAATGAGGTTTACTGGTGCTGTGCTTTCTTCTGTGGCACCTTCCTCACCCTGAGAAGCCTCCTAATGCTTCTGCCTTGCAAACCTGTGGTTTGCACCCACTGGAGACAGGGAGCAATGATACTAACTAAAGGAAAAAGGCATCAGATCCAATGCAGAAGGAATAAAGAGATTAATCCTGTGTCATTACCCACTCCATAAACCTCACAGCAGGTTACACCAATACGTATTCACTGTTACACCGAGGTCAGAGCCATGGGTGGGGATGAGGCAGTTTAGTTTTGTATGGGGGAAAACCAACAACCAAGGACTGGAATGATTAAAAGAAGGAAAAATAGATATTAAGGAGGAAAAAAATACTGTCAGAGTGAAAAGGTGGAAACAAGGAATCTCAAAGTTATCATTAGTAAGATGACCTGATAAAAACAAAGTAAGTAAAAATTGCAGAGGAAAAAGGTCAAAACACAGGGAACAGGATAATATTTTTTTGTGTAAATTGATTATAGGAAAATAAAACACTTTTTTTTTGTGTTAAAATTATTTAAAAATAGATTAAAAGGGATATTGATGGTTTTCAAATTAAAAAATACCGAGCTAATGTGTTCTTGATTGCGTTTGACTCTCTCAATCTCAGGAGTGACAGGTGTTGGGGTTCCTGTCCCCAGATCCTCTCTGTACAACACCTAAATGGTAACATGGGAGTTTAAAAACAGTTAAGGACAACAGAAGTGCTGATTTGATGAAGGTCACACATACAGTTTTCACGCTTGCTAAATATACTAGAGAGCAGGAAAAAATGAGGAGGTTTAAACCAGTTAATATTGTGATCAATTCAGAGGAAGTCTTCTGCTTCCTCATTCTTTGATGTGCTTCAACAGAATGATAAAGCATTAGAGGAATGGAATTAAGCAAAGAAAAAAACATTTTCAAAATGCAAAACACTTTAAGTAAGTTTCATTAAAAAAAAGCTTTAAAAATGAAAGGATGTAAAGCATCAAGTGTTATGAGTATTAAAAAAAATTAAAAATTCATACATAAAACATACCTAACAATTACTAAAAATAAACCATAGCAGCAAGGGGGTGTTTCTGTGTTTGTGAGTTAGACTAGAAAGTGTACAGGGGTTAAACAGCCACAGGAAACAATGTGTCTCAACTAACAAAAGTACCGAGCTAAAGTTTTCTTGGTTGCGTCTGACTCTCTCCATCTCAGGAGTGACAGGCACTGGGGTCCCAATGCCCAGCCCCTCTCTGTACAACACCTGCGTGGCAACAGGGGGAGTGAAGGACAAATAAACAGGAAAGGAAAGGCAGGAGGAGAGGGAGGAGAGAGAGAGAAGACAAGTGATTTAATATAGTGAAACTTTTATGGGGAAAAAAATGTTTTGTCAGCCCTGGTCAAGGAAAAAAACCCCAAAGGACCCTCAGTGAAATTATTCAGCCAGTAATTCTGGGGCTTTGCTGTCGTGCCATCTGGGTGCACACAAATAACACCAGCACGAAGCACAACTGCACCAAGCACAGCTGGAGCCCAGCTACCTGAAGACTCATCACAAAGGAGCTGCTGCCTTCCTCAGACAGAAGATGCTGCGTCAGCACCTTCGCCACTACTATGTCTCAATGGACTCCCTGGCACTAACGAGAGCCCTGATGACCTCAGAGACAATTAAACATGTATAACAATGGCTTCTCTGCACTGTCCTATTGGTCTCAAGCCAGGACTGAATTCCCTGTGAGTCTGTGGTGTCTGAATCACACCCAAATGAGTCCTACACTGCTCTAATTGAAACAGAAACACGGAACAAATTCTGAGACAACGGCTGCTTGACTGGAAAGGTTTAGGAGCAGAAACAACCCAGGGACAAGTTCATCACTACAGTCACTTTTCCTTAGCCAGGCAATTTTCCTCATTATCTCACAGTGCAGTGGCACAGGATTGTCACCCAGGCTCAGAGACCTGCAGGAGATGATGGGGAAGTTCAGGCACAGCCCGATGGGGAGGTGAGAGAGACACGCTAGAGGCGTTAGGAGGCTTCGCTGCGGGAAGCGTTAGGGGGTTGGTTTCCATTTGGGGTGCAAACAGTGTGGTGAGAGGTGACACCACTCTCCTCCTCCTTCTAACAGTCCTGTGGACTGTTAGAAGGAGGAGGAGAGTGGTGTCACCCAGAGGATATTTCTTTGGGAAGAGAAGTAAGCCACTGCTCTGCTGAGTGAAGTAAAGGAGGTTAAAGCCTCAGTACTACAACAATTCAATGGCAACTGAGTTAGACTGAGGGAAAAAATCAAAATATGAGGATATTGACAGGGTTTTAGTGATTTGATTAAGAAAGGGATGGTCAAAGTTCAGCACAGAATTGGAAGAAAAATTGACTCTAGTGGAGTTAAAGGGATTTGATCTGCTGTTGAAGTGGCAGGGTTTGTTGTTCAGCAGTACCGAGCTAATGGTCTCTTGATTGCGTTTGACTCTCTCCATCTCTGGAGTGACTGGAGTTGGGATCCCGGCCCCTAAGCCCTCTTTGTATAACACCTGTGAGGTACAAGAAAGTTTCCACAAGAAAAGCACTCAACACAGGCAAACCCACGAACTCTGAGGGGTTTGTGGGTTATGTTTAGCGTTAGGATCGCTTTTTAATTAATGTCACACTTGCTCTAGAGGAAAATATTAAGGAAGAGGCTGATGGGTGATTATTCTGTAAACACATGACAGAAGATACTAGAAGATAAGGGGTTAAGGTAGAACAAACACAGGGAGAAATGCCATGTTAATGTAACAACTTACTTCCAGTTTTGGTTCTTAAACTAAATGCATGTCAAGGTGTTTATCACCAAAAAAAGAGTTAAACCACCAAAAAGTTACAAGTATTGCCCAGGAAAAGACAGCAACAGGGTGAGATTCTAAACCACTGAAGAAAACCAGATTATATGTTAGGATGTTATGCAAAAAATAAGTAGTTGTAATTTTTTTATATATATATTTTTTTAAATACCGAGCTAATGTGTTCTTGATTGCGTTTGACTCTCTCTATTTCTGGAGTGACAGGTGTTGGGATACCTGTCCCCAGGTCCTCTTTGTACAACACCTGTGGAACACAAGCACTCAGCAAGGTGACAAGATCACATTTCTTCCACAACATCTGCAGTACATTTGGGTAGATAATTTACCTGCTCTCTAGGTCAATATAACCTGTTATTGTACATTATATGTAAATAAGAGCACAATGTATTTTACTCAGTGAGTAGCTCTTGAAGTACAGCCACCAGCCCAGCAAACTACTGAATGTCCTTGGAGGTGTTTGAACACACTGGAGTCCACCACAGTTTGACACAAGTTTAAATGTTCTACTGACCTGTCCTGAAAGGTAGGTAAGTTTTGCTTTTCATTCTAGGTCAGAAAACATGCTGGTATTGCTTTTCAGGCAGTCAACAACCCCAGAAGGTGTTTGCCTCTTGGGTTTGCTTTTTGTTTTATTATTTATGGCATTAACAGATGAACCTTTTATAGAAAAGTCTAATAAAAATACTCAGCTGTGGGCTACACTTCATTTTGATCTCTGTAGTTGTTCAGAACACCACATTTTTACTTTGGTGTAGGTCCCCAGTAAGAAAAACAATTGAGGTTTAGCTTTCATAGTATTCAATATAACTCAACCTGTAATTGTTTGATTTTAAACTTTCAAAGAATTGCATTTTTCATCAAAGTTGCATAGGAGATGCCTGGGGTGGTTTACAACTCTAACCACAGAGCAGTATATTACAAATGCCCTCAGCATTGCACAGCAAACATCTGAGATACCAACACCCACCAGACCATGTCTTGCCTCGGCTCTGCATGCAGAGATCAAAGCAAAAATCAAAAGGCTCAAAACCAGGAGAACATTTAAAAAAGGTTAAAATCTATGGTTAACTCCATATGGAGAGGCCTAGGTATTGTTGCCACTTCTCACTGTCACTAGGTTTGTGATTACAGAAAAGGCTCTGATTACTTTTTCCATAAACTTTTCTTCAGAATAATGATGAAACTTCATGTGGGAGCTTTTTTGTTTCTAGTTCTGTGTCCAGAAGGCAGCCACAGAACAGGCTGACTGTAATGCTGACTACAAAATTGAGATATTTAAACATCCTGCTGCTCAAAACAGGGATTAATCTCTTTTCAATTACAGATAACCACAAAGGTGACCACAGGCTGGAGCTCCAGGTCTGCACAAGTACATAAGTAAGGAGAAAATATCGAGCATTACCGAACTGATGTGCTTCTGGGTCTCCTTGACACGCTTCACTTCAGGAAGATCAGGAATTGGTGTTCCCTTTCCAATGCTCTCCTTGTACTTGATCTACAAAGGCACAGACATTAGAAGGAGGAGAAAGGACTCACACAGCTGACACAGGTTATGTGAATAAAGACACATGGGCCCTTTATGCTCTACAGTCTGGTTGGAACCTCAGGTGCTAAATGTATTCTGGTAGAAGGAAATCACCAGGACCCACCTGCCACACTTCTGCACAGAACTGCAACAATAACCCAGCTTAGGGTAATAAAAGTTGTCATTTGTGCCAGAATTTTTCAACTGAAGGTTAAAATTTGGGTATCAGACATCTCTCAGGAGCTTAACTTAAGCAAGAGAGCACCCACCCCAATTTATAACAACTCCCATTTCAAGGTTTCTTACACAGAGTTAAAAAAAAAACCCCAAACCCCTGTGACATGAAATGTTTTCAGTAATTTCTACACATCTGAGTGGCACTGCAGCAGTTACCTGGATTCCTATGTGGATATATTGAAGCATTATCCTGATCTCAAGGACTCAACATTTAAAAGCTCCCTTTGGCTGTCACATGAGCTGCCATGAAAGTATTTCCAACAGCTGTACCAGCTCTCTGTCAGCAGGTAACAGCAGCTGTTGGGGAGGTGGCACTGGAAATGGCAATTTACTAAAAGGGTTATCTAAAACCAGGTGTAAACACCATTGAACCTGATACCATTTGGTCTTTCTACCAACCAGAGAATAAATGTGGCTTTGTAAATATCACATTCCACAAAGGTGAGGTGCATCATACCCCATTTTGGCAACTGCAGTGCTATTTGTGGTTTTACAAAAACCCCCACAGCTCACAGGAACATATTTGACATACTGCACATGGGACAAAAAGGCTGAGGCATTAGTAAGTTTTATGCCAGGATGAAGTCAGCATTCAAAAAGCAGGAGAAAGACACGTTTTGAAAGGGAAGTAATGCACACAGTTACAGCCAGACATGCTTTAGTAAGGCTTCTGACACTGCTGGCCCTTCATGGAGAACCTGACAAAGCACGGGCGAGGTACGTGCCTGGTGAGGTGGACTGAGAACTGCCTGGGTGGATGTGCCAGAGCATTGTGACTGGTGGCATAAGGGTCAGGTGGAGGCAAGTCACCAGTGGTGTACCCCAGGGGGTCAATACTGGGACCAGTCCTGTTTAACATCCTCATTGTGGACCTGGAGGGCACACCCTCAGCAGGTTGTGGTGTCACCCAGAGTGAGTTTAACAGGCTGAGAGGCGTCTCATGAATTCCCTGGGGGGGAATAACCACAGGCACCACCACTGTGTGGGGCAGCAGCTTTGTAAAGATGGCCTTGGGGACATGGGACATCAAGGTGACCATGAGTCAGCAAAGCAGCCTCATGACAAAGCAGCCCAGCAGAACCCTCAGCTGCATTAAGGAGGGCATGGCCAGCAGGTCAAGGGAGGTGACCCTTCCCCTGACTCAGCACTGGTGAGGCCACATTTGTACTTCTGTGTCCAGTTCTGGGCTTGGCAGTACAAACAAGATAGGGGTTTACTGGAGCTAGTTGAGTGCAGGGCCACAAAGATGAGCAGGAGACTGGAGCTGGGACTCTTGGGACATGGACAAGAGGAGGCTCTGGGGGAACTTATCAATGCATACAAACACCCAATGGGAGGGAATGAAGAGGAAGTCGCTCTTCTTGGTAGTGTTTAGTGACATTTCAAGAGGTAACAGCTACAAGTTAAGACCCAGAAAATTCAATCTGGTCACAGGAAACCACTTTTTTACTCTGAGGGTGGTCAGACAAAGGAACAGGTTGCCAGAGGTTGTGGGGTCTCCATCCTTTGATATTCAAAGCTCAACTGGATGTGGTCCTAGGCAACTGACTCCAAGCCACAGGGTTGGAGTAGGTGACCTCAAGAGGTCATTTCCAACCTGCTGTGAGTCTGTGCTAAGTAAACTGTGTTTGGGATGAGAGTGAAATGGTGGCAGGATCTTTCATGTTGTAGAAATGGATTGTAAGTAGCAAATCAAAAGATTATTGTTCAGGTAAAAAGAATAGGCAAAACCTTTTAGAAAGTTTAGAAACCCTCAGCTGAGTGGATTACTGTCAAACTACTGTTAGCAACAGTTAAAGAAATAAATGGGGGGGGGGGGAAGATATATTATTTCAAGTTGAATTAGCACTGGTAGAGTGTTAAAAATCATTTCTTTTATACCGAGCTAATTGCATCCTGCGTTCGTTTAACTCTCTGCATCTCTGGTGTCTTTTCAATAGTAGTTCCAGTTCCAATATCTTCTTTATATAAAATCTTAATATTTAGAACGAAGACAACAAAGTTAAGCATACAAAACACAACATTATTTCCTCTAGAGAGGGGCCAGGGGCTCATGACAGTGATGCAGGCTGAAAGCCAACTCAGATGTTCATCTCCAGCCACTGCCTTAGTGCCTACTGAAGTCTGTCCTACTGTGTGAGTGCCTTTGGGCAAAGAAAAAAGGGGCTGATCCATTTATAGTACTGAATTTATAGATGTATAGATTTATAGTACTGCATTTTAAGTAGTACCAGTTGTTTTTAGGATCTAGGATGCAAAACCAGTCTAATTTTAGGATCAAAGACTGGGTTTTGTTGTAATTTGCTCCTGTATTCTAAGTTGTTTTATGTTTTACACCAATTTATTCTGCCTCATGACTTACTCTGCTAATGGTGCTAATGGCAAAGTGATACAGCAGACTGTAGGCACATAATGGTAACAAGTGAATCATGAAACATCAGGCAGACAGTTTGCTTTTCACTGAAAGAAGACAGTTGCAACACAGCAAAACTACATTGTCTACATGGTAACAGGACAAAATAAAGGCCAATAGTAGTAATAATAATATGATACCGATTTCAGCCCCAAACTGATCATCTCACAGCTCTGTATATGTGAAAGAGTAAAATCAGGGCACTCTGCAAAAGCTCAAAAACTCAAGAATAGGGTAGCAAAAGACAGTGAAATCTACTTAGAAGGTTGTTTGACAAAGTTCCTAGACACATTTAAGCTGGTCAAGAACACAAGTTCTTGTAAGGCAAGAGTCATACATAATTAATGTATTAAATGCATTAAACTATATATTTTTTTTTTTGAGTGAGTACTGAAAAAGAGAAAGTCACTATACCGAGCTGAAATTCTTCTGGTTTTCTTTCACACGCAGCATTTCTGGTGTGTCTTGTACAACTGTAACTTTCCCTTTACTGTTCTGCAGGTCCCACTGATACTGAAGCTGTTGAACCAGTTAAAGTAAAATGTCAAATGTTGACTCTCTGCCCTGAAAATTTACTCAAAGAGTTTAAGATGACAAAAAAAAAAAAATGTTTTCAAGAACACCTTATAACGAGGTCATTGTAACATCATCACTAGTGACAGGTACTTTTATCTAAATTAGCAACAGGAAATCCTTAACTAGGTGAATTCAGTGGAAAGTCCTGAAAGGGGCCAGACTGCACTGACAACAATGATGGAATTTACAGATACAGTCCAGCAGGCAGTCCCACTGCCACCAACAGACAGCTTGGCTAAGTATAATTCCTTGTTTCTTGCAAAGGAATTGTCAAAGCATTGCAGCAGAAAAGGTTTTTTTTTTTTTCCAAGAAAATTACAGAATCATGTGTAAGACATAGGTGTGCTACAGCATTCAACATGGGCCCTCTAACTGGAGATCCCAGAGAAGGTAACAGCAGCCTGGCTGGGCTGAGAGTGTCTCTGAAACTGAAGGAAAGCTGAACATTTGTTATTATTTGACAGTGACAATGTTTAGGGTTTATATACACACCGTGCTGAAGTTCTTTTGGTTCTCACGGACTCTCTGCATTTCTGGGGTGTCTGCTACAGGCACATAGTATGGCATGGTCCTCTCTGCATCTTCCTTGTACTTTTTCTGATGGAAAACAGAAAATACATTCCTCTGATACAAAAGCAGTAATAAACAACTACTGATCATTGCATAATGCCCATCTTTATGGAAATGTGAGCACTTCTGTGTCTGATATAAATTAAAATTACACCTGTGTGTAAAAATTTATTATAAACATTAAGTTATTAAGGTGCAGGAAAATTAAATCTAATTAGGTAAATCTACTTGGGTATTAAACCCAATTAATTTCAATATTGAAATGCAACCTCAGAGTCAGAGAAGCCCCATCGCAGCTCTACTGAAATTTATTTCTCTGTTTTATCTCCTGATTGTTGTGGCAGGGAGTTACTTCAGAGCTCCACATTAGTATCCACTCGTGCTCATATAAATCCAATGATTAAATTGCTTCACTCACTATACCTGGCTCGAAAGGTTCTTGACCTGCTGGGCATGAATAATGTCTGGAGTATCAACCACACTGGTGAAGCTGCCTTTCTCCATCTCTGCCAGCTGCTTGTATTTGATCTGTGGGGAAAAGCTCACAGTTAGGGGCCTGCACCATATTTTGGCAGCTATTTTCATTTGGTTTAAGGTGAAAGAGCTGTTAATAAACTTTTCTGTAAAGAAGACATCAGATGTAAAATACCAGCTATTCACAGACCTGGCTGGCAATGTCAGTGGCATTCTTTGCTCTCACAAAATCTGGTGTCTCCAAAGCCAGCTCAGTCAGACCTTTTCCTCGGATTTCTGATTCCAAGGCCTTTTTATACTCTTTCTGCAGATGAAGACAGTAAACAGACACTTTGTCAATGTCAATGCAATACCTTAAGTAACTTCAGACAGTTTATAAAATAGGAATACTACTAATACAAGCTTCCTTTAGGAACAGCACCTCTTTCCCACCTACATTTTTACAGTAACTGCAAAGCCAGAAAAGGGCTTTCCTACAACTTCAGTGTCCCAGTTTTATCTTTAGTTATCCACACACACTCTCTTTTTCTCTCTACTCAGGACTTTCTAGGGAATGACAAGGCTCATACAGCCATAAGCAATTATCAGTTGGAGATTTTTATCTCCAAACAATTATTTTTTGAACAGTTTTTGACATACCTCATTCAGGATTTGAGTTGCATTCTTTGCTCTTAACATATCTGGAGTCTCCTCTAAAGCTGTTAGTCCTTTCCCCTTGACACCTTCCTCCAGATCCTTCCTGTACTCTTTCTGGGAGAGAAAATGAAAACCACAACACCAGACTAAATCCAGTTCTACACTCCTCAGCTTTGTGGCCAAAATTAAAAAATAAATAAATCCAAAAGCTTCAAAACAAAAAAGATTAAAAAAAACCCAAACAAAGAATATTGTGTAGGATTATATAAGAACAACTGCAATAGAATGTAGTAATTATTGTTTATGATAAATTGCAAAGGCACACACATGTACACACTGAACAGTTATGCTGATGAATGTCAGGAAGGAACACAGTAAATATGAATACAGTTAACAAACTATGTCCACAACAAATTAGATCACAACACAGACTGTGGTAAACGTGCTCAGTGTGAATGGTTAGGATAAAGAAAGGGGTGAAGAGGAAATGCTGCTGAGTATACTTAGTGGAATTATTTGACTTGCAAGGAAATAAACACAGAGTGACTGCTACCTCGCTTGCTATTTTGGTTGCATATTTGACATGTAATAAGGATGGTGTAATCTCCAAGCCAGTAAGGTTTCTGCCCTTAATGGACTCTTCAAAGTCCCTCTTATATTCTTTCTAATGAGAGTAAGAAGAAAAAAAAAAGCAAGATAGCAAATATTTATTACATTATTTTTAATGACAAGAAAAACTGGGGAGGATGGAGCAGTGGTTTGGTATGAATGTTACAGTGACAATCTGCTACAGTCAGTGCTGAGGGAATGTAAAGGAATAAATCCTATTTCTACCTATGAAACAGCTCATTACTTCTAACAGAAATATAACCTGACCCTGCCTTTCTTTTCCCTCTACTTATCTGAAAACACAGAGAAAACATTCAGTGGAATCGCTCCAACATAATGACTTAAGAGCTTTATACAAGTGTTTTGCAGCATGTAGAAGCCTTGAACTGTGACAGAACAAGATTATACTTCAAACAAACAGAAAATAGCTGCTTGAGGAAATGAACCACATGTCACTGAAGAACACTATGACAGTAGAGACAAACAGGAATTAAAAGGGTTTCTCAGATGCAAAGAATAACCAGGGTAGTTTCTGTGGGCTACAATAACTGACACACAGACTATAATCCTGTTAAGTGAAATATATTTCACACTACCTCCCAAGGACAATATACACTTCATTGTGCCACAGGAAAGCTTCATGAATTTTAAATGCAGTATTTCATAACCAATACAAACAAACATGATAGAGCTATAATTTTGCAGTCTCTCAGCATGCACAAGATGCAAGTATAACTTGCTGTCTAAATCACTGTGAAAGTTTAACTGTAAAAAAATGGATTTTAAAATTTCTTTAGCCTACTGGTATTGCTTTTAACCTTACCTCACTCTGCATGAGCTGAGATTCCTTTGCAGTAAGGTATGTTGGAGTTTCAAAGTCCAACATAGGTTTTCCTTTCTCCTTCTCATACTTTTCTCTGTATTTCACCTGAGAAGAGAAGTTGAAGAGTTACCCTCCTAAATAATTGAAGAACCAATTCACTGACTAATATGTGTCTGCCTTGGTCAACTTGGTCAACAGATCTCTGATAGGCATTTATTTTTTTAACACCTATTCACCTTCCTGAAATCCATATTATTGACCATAAAATGAAAAGTCAAAAGGTCAGGCTTGCATTGAGATGTGTGAGCCCAATAATGCTATTGATTTATTTACCCTTGTGGAGAATAAGCAGTGTCATTTCAGATTTCAAAATCTTCTTGATCACAAGAAGGATGACAGGTAGCTGTAAAATCTATCTTGAGTGCTTGGGCTGCTCATGGCCCTGGTTGGGTTCAGCCAATGATGTGTTAACAGATTGATGGAGTGTTTAAACAGCAAATGCAGTTTAGCAACTTGCTAATTAAATCTGTGCATGGGACTGTCCAGGAATTAAAATGTCCACAAAGATGAAGATGTTCTTGGTTCAAGTTAGTGTCCAGCCTTTAGGGCATCAATTTTCAGGCTGCTGCATGAAGTGATGTCCTTGGCTGAGACAGATCCTGATCTCAAACTGAAACAACTAATGACTTGAACTAACTACAAACTGATTAACAACCATCTTCTTATGGTCTTTAGCTATGTAACAATTGTGCTCTTCCACACCATGCAGCAGAACAGTAACTATGGCCCTTTGTGCTCTAGCAGTAATTTTTCTCTTGCTTTATGGTCAATAAACACCTGGAATTGAACCTGGAATTGAGGGGGATTAGAGACCAAAACAGAGGGTGATATTCTCTGAAATGATTCTCCATGTGCTATATTCCAGAGGGAAAAATTCCAGAGGGAGAAACGTGTGCTGTATTCCGGAGGGAGAAATTCCAGAGGGAAAACCACACCTAGCAGCAGCAGTAGGCATTGCTTTAGCTAAAGCAGCTTTGGGTGCAGAAAAAAGAATGGCAGAACTCTCCTTTGTATCATTTGAGGCTGGATAAAACAGCTGAACATACACCAGCAGCAACAACCCCACTGCTTTCCACCTCCAGTTTCTGTCATTACCAGGTCCTTGTTTCTACAGCTGAAATCACACTGATCAATGCATTACACTGTGGAACAAGGTTCATACACAACAGGCAGCTCTGTGATTTACTTCACAATAAAGAGATCATACAGGTACTTGGTACATGGCCTAAAACTTGCAAATGTGCAAATATTTCTCAGTGCCTGGTTTACTCAGGTGTGCAGTGTTTAGAATGCAGATGGGCTCAGGGATTGTTACTGGAGAATTTGCTAGAATGACTTCTGTGAGGGGGGTTAATGAGAAACACACGACCAACTTACGTGGCTCTGTAGTTCTGATGCCTCCCTTAGATGAACCTGCTCAAGATTATCTGGCACCACATGGTAGTGACCCTTACTCTTCTCATATTGCTTCTTGTACTGGTACTGAAGGGAAGGTGTCAAAAATCATCTCAATAAAAAAAAAATATAAATCCCCCAAACAAATTTACTTCTTGGGTCCAATCAAAGCAACACTTCAATGGAACATCAAAGAGAAATTAGAAATACAAAAAGCAAAACAAAATCAAGAAGTTCAACTCCCAGGATCAGATATCTCTTCTAAAGATGCAGGTAAATACTTATATGTTTTTGACCATTTTGCTGGCAACAAAGATTTTTTTTTTCAAAGTCATAATTAAAAAAAAAATAAAGGAAAAGAAAGAAAAAGAAAGAAAACACAGTGGATAGATGAAAAGGCTGTACCCAGGCAATAATGATTTTTTGCCTTTTCTTAGTAAAATAATCAAGTCTTTTCTGAACACCTACAGCAAGGGGATGTTAAACATAAACATGAAAGGAAAAAAAACAAGACAAAACCAAAAATTTTAAATATAGTAAGCAGTAAAGAAAAAAAAAAGTAAAAAAGAAAAGACAATAGTATTTGTTAGTGTGGTTCAATCAGTTAAAATGGAATAAAGAATCAACCCACTAAAAATTATTAGGGGATTTAAAATATTAGCAGTTCTACAGCTAAGAAAGATTTCACTTCCCAGAGGACCAGAGGCAAAAGTGCTAGTTAATGGGGAAAGAATCCTTAGAAAGTAGAGGAAGAGATCACTACCAGGTGATGCACCATGAACAATAGCAGAGGGAGTAATTGTTGCAGAATTAGTTAGCAGATATTGATTCAGAATGGAATCAATAATCATGGAAAACCAAAATGTCTCTGGGATTAGTTAATGAGCTTACAGCACTGGCAAGTTGGCTTGTACTCAGGACATGGTTCATGATCAGGGACTCAGACATGTCTGTGACAGGCTTGTGAAGTTTCTTTAGGTCTGCCTTGTACTTCACCTGCAGGTAAGAAAGGACAAACAATATCAGAGACTGCTAATCAAACCTCTGCTGAGGAATGGATTAATGACATAAAGGAGGTCTTTGCTAAAGAAACTGGAATCTTTTAATTTCCCCAGAGGAAAAGCATAAGTAAACATACCTCACTAGCCATGTTGTGAGCATCTTTCATGGTCTTGTAGATCTTAGCCTCCTTTAAGTCATACTTTGGTTTTTTACCCATCTCCTTAGCAAAGTTCTCTTTGTATTTCACCTAAATTAAAAAACAACCAGGTATTACAACTGTTCCTGAGTACTCACTGGTTTGGCTGCAGAAGGCAGAGATACCCTACTTCAGTGATGATGGTCAGCAGATGAATGAAAATGTAACTTGAAGGCATCCACTGGAATAAAGTTTATTTTAAAGATGACCTGGCATGGAAATAAAATCTACCTCTGTATTTACAAAATACCACTTCCAGTGCACAGGCTGTAAAAGTGCTCATTGTAAAAATAACAGACACAGTCTTGAGACGTACATTGACAACACAGAGCTAAATTCTGACACTCAGAGAGAAGAATATTTCATTTGATAAGAGATATCCTATTCCACAGAGACAAAACCAGAAACAAGCATAAAGAGTACTTAAAAGAACTTTTCATATACTTCTTGGAGAAATACAAGCTTTAAAAACTACCTCAAGACACACAAATGCTGAAGATGGCAAAAGCTGTTACACACACAGTGTGTTCTGAACAGTTCAGACATGAAGAAGAATATGAATGATCACAAACAGAATAATGACACAATAAATTACTAGGAATCAGATTACACAAGAAGCTTAGCAACAACTCCAAACCACATTAGCAACAGCAAGGTAAAATGTCAGTGCAAGCCATAACATTCCAGCAGACCCAGGCTGAAGGCACAGAAATGTTGACAGGACTGAGAGTTTTGCTAATGACTTAAATGAGGGAAAGTCCTTCGTCCATCATGACTTTTCCCTCTCCATGGCTGAAGGTACACCTAAAGGTGAATTCCTCACTACTTTGTGTGAGCCTACAAGAGGGCTGGTTCCATTAGGAATATTAATTTTTTAGGTTTATTAATTCTTTTTTGCAATCAGAGACACATAAAATTGTTTGAAAAGAGTTAATGAAGAGTGCAAGGAGAACTTGCAGTTTTAAACTGAAGTTCTGGCTTATCTAAATGGATCCTATAACTGGCTTGTATGCTCATCACCAATAGAGTAAATGCCAGCAGAAAAATCCAGAGGATTATGTCTCTCTGTAGTAGTAGTCTGACTGGCATGGAAATAAGTGAGGTAATATTACTTTCTGCTTACCAATCCACATTTCCTTGGAGAGGCTTAATACTAAATAAACTGGCAGTGCTGGTCTAAAGAACAAAAATTGAACAACTGTCATCGATCTTTCTATAGGATTTGATCTTGTTCAGGACCAAGATGATACTTATAAAAAGCATGCAGAAAATATGAAACAGGCAAATGAGGGGAAAAGGGTTAATGGTTCTTTAGAAATATATGTGAAAATTCACATGAAAGAAACAGAAAACTGAAGGACTGAGACATAACTTGAAGAACAGCTGACTCATGCTAGTTGTGAAATTATAACAATTACAGGAATGTAAACAGATAATTTTATGTTAGTAAAAAAAGAAAGGTGACTGAATGCAGAATTAATTCACACTTATTATTTAAATTCACTGTCATATCCTTGTCCACACAGCAGCACACAGTTCATGCTGGATAGCATGAGCTGTTGGATTTTTGCTTTGTAAAATATACCAGCATTCAGATAAAACACACAGTGTGATGGGCAAATCCACATAGAGCTGCCATAAGAAATCAAATATTTAACTGTTTTTTACATACAGAGAATCAGTACTGGTTCCAACTTCACACAAATTAAAATCAAGCAGAGGTGTCCTAAAATCTGTCAGGTCTTGCATGCTAGGCAATATATGATCAAGATCAGGCCATCATGCCACAGAGTTCAAGCCCAGAAGAAATGTAACTGGAAAATCTATGCAAAACTAAAAGCAAGCATGACAGACAGAGAGAGATGAAATCCAACTAAAAAGAAGCAAGTGGATAAACAAACTGGACATAATGCTTTATAAAGGAGAAGTTTATCAGAAGAAGTTAATGAAAAGAAAAAGTTAAAGATTAGTTAAACACTAATTGTTCTTTGTTCCCTTATTGCTTCTACAAGAGGTAATTTTCTCTCAAAATCAAGACAATGTGTATAAGACTACGAGGAGAATTGGCTAGAACCAGACCAAAAGTGTGCAAAAGTTGGGTTGCATCACTGAGTGGCAACACATGCAATTTTCTTCTTTTTCTTGTGGTTCAGCTGTTCAGTTTAAGAATCCTTGTTGTATGGAAAAGAGGCATTTTTCTTCTGACAAAGACCGGGGCTGTCACTCAAACATGCAACAGTTACATGCAGCAGTCCTGGCTAGACATGGAAATATCACTATCCCACTTTTTTTCACCTGGAAATACATGTGCAAAACTGAAAAGGCACAGATCTGTCTGCTGCCACTTCAAAACTGCTTTGCAGCCATTGTTATTCTATTTTCCAATGATTTTGGGATGGCAGGATAGACAAAATCTGTGCCTCAGATCACTAAAGACAGAATGTGCTTCTCAAAGGCTCTGGGACTGATTCAGTTGCTCACTGCTTTCACTAAGCCACTCCAGCACGATGTAAACTGAATTATTTAAATGAAGTTTAAATAGAAGTTTGAATAGAATCATAGAGTTGTTAAGGTTGGAAGAGACCATTAAGATAATCCAGTCCAACCATTAATAGTTAAAGTACCAGTTGGAATGTTATGGAATGTTATTCCAACTGTTCAATGAAAATTAACAGCACCATTGTTTGGGTTTGTCATACCCACATATTTCTATTTTTCACAGTTTCAGGTAAAACAGCTTCAGCCTATATATCTGGTTTTATGTTTTTGGGGTGAAAAAGGTGAGTTTTCACACTGTGTGACTGCATTGGAAACCTCCAATGCAAGTTAGAAATTACAAAACCATCATGAAGGGTGTAATGATGTTATGTGGTATTTCAGAAAGAAATTCACCACCCACACAATTCCCACACACTGATTTCCAGAGGAAGAAAAGTCGATAACATCTAATTAACCAGTCTCCCAAGTCTCGCTACATTCAACAACCTTGGACAGAAAAAGATCCAGTGCAACCAGTGGATCACAAATCCTTTAACAGCTTGGAACTGCAAGACAATACACAAACAAGAGATGCAGAAAATGGCATTCCCAGATGTGTCACTTAGAATTCTCTTACATGACTACTTAGCATATTAGCTTTCTTAAAGGTTCTCATCCACGGGGTATCGTAAGACGCAGCTCCATGCCCTCTCATGTGTTGTTTGAGGTATTCTGCCTACAATGTGCAGCAAGAAAGCATGATCAGAATTGCAACCACCACCAGGATTAAAACATGAAGTGGTGAGCAAGAACCAAGCTGAACTGTGACATGAAACAACGAGCATGTGCTTTCCACTGGTGGGAGAACGTGACCATTGTACAGAAGTCTGCAAGCTCCTATTACTATATTAACTTCAAACCAGAAGATTCTTTTAAAGACACAAAGTAGAAAGAAAGTGGCTGAAGGAAACTGGATGTCTGTGTCATAAAGGGTGCATTGGAAGGGTTAGGTAAAAGGCTGCTTCTTTTACAGCTAATACTCAGAAAAGGTTTAAAAAAAGAGAACATGCTAACACTTTAGACATAATGTTTAAAGGATCCTGTCACAGCATCCTTTTGGGGAGATTCCATACCTCCATTACTGATGTTTTGCAAATGAGTGGAAAAGTACATTGAACAAAGAAATACACAGCACTGGGATTTCATTTTTACTTTAACACATTCCCTCTAAAATATTCCCTTATCCCCTAATCTAGAAATAATTTCATATATAATATTAGTATTATACTGGAAGTTAATATCATGTCTCATTTCCCTCACAGCTTCAAAGCTTCACCAATTTTTTATTATTACCTGGCTAGTTAACTTGGACACCTCCTTTGCCAGTTCAATATCTGGTCGCCCCAGCATGGTTACGCCAATGCCAGCTTCTCCACGCCTTTTATACTCAATCTAACAGAGAAAAAGAAAGAAAAAAGGAGAAAGTATATTTTAGTAGAGATGACATCCCCTTTTAAATATTTTATTGATATTTATTAATAGTAAAATTACTACTAAAGAATTATACAGAGGATTTAAAAGCCACTTACATCACTAATTAACTTGGCAGCCTGAGTCGCTTTCTTAATATCGGGTCGATCCGCTATAGGTGTGTAGTGGAGCTTTGACTTGGCATCTTTCTTGTATTCAATCTAATCCACAGTGACAGACAGAGGAAATACAATTACTGAGGTGTGTTCTTGAGGAACACAGCTAAGAAGGACACAGCAGTGCTACTGGGAAAGTGCAGGGGATAAAAAAATAATTTCCCAAGGAATATATTTGGGCATCTATTTTTACAAGCTGTCTACAAATGAAAGAAGCATGTGCAATTCTGTCTGTATTTGAAGAAATGAAAAATATATTAGATGTGCACCAGACTACTTTAAATCACACAATGTGATTAGGTAGAAATATGTTTTTTAAAAAACATTTTCTTCGGTGAAAAATTACCTTTCTCACTATTTGCAGGTTTAGCTTTCAGAATTATTGATTGAATTTTGTTACAGAAGCTACTTGATTCATGAAATCATAACCCAAACTTACTGTACTCTGTTTTTTAGCAACTTCCATGGCATGTTTCACTTCTGGAGGCTCCAGCATGATAGAATAATTAGATTTGCCTTTCTCCTTCACAAATTTCTTTTTGTAGTTTGTCTGTAAAGAGCAAAAAGGGCCATGCATGGGTTTTAATTTCACATTGAGGCAAATGCTACTGATACTTGGAAATCAGCTCACTGAAATTAAGACAGGTAAAACAGAGTCTTCTCTGTCTCAAAACATATGGTCCCCAGCTTGTTCATCATCATTTGCACTGTAGATTACAAAAGCTTCCCATTTGGAGATAATGATTTGTGTTCAAACTGTTTCCTATGAAAAATAAAATCTGAATTCAGGGTACCTGTTAGCACTCCAGGCACTGTCAGATTTCTCCAGAACATTTCAACTGTTCCTATGTTCAATTTCACCATCACATTTCCTATGTTCAGCTCTTTGTTACAGTCTTGTTCTGGTAGGAATTAATCTCTTCTGACTCCTTGGGCATATTACAATGACTCTAAATGTGTTTTACATTTATAGCCTAATGAATTAGAGGCAGCTGGTAATCATCTGACCCTAAATTGTTATCACACTGGTTACTTACCTCGCTGACGTTCTTGGTCACCTCTTTCACATGAGCAGTGTCTCGTGTCTCTGGCAGGGTTGTGAACGACCCATGGGGAAGCTGCTTCTTGCTGTGTGCTTTGTATTTGTTCTAAAAGCAAAGAATGAAAATAGGTCAACACCAGCAATGCAAGGTTGGAGCCCCTCACTCCATCCTTGCTATACTAGAGAGATGTAGTCAAAATGAGTAATTAACTGCCCAGTGTTTTACCTCAGAGACAAGAGAGCTGACATTCTTAGCCAGGAGGATCTGAGGTGTATCTGGAACAACATGGTATGTTCCTCGAGCTTTGTTGTGCTTCTCTTTGTATTTTATCTAGCAGGAAGAAAATATATCATTTTAAGTAATGTGTGACTTGACTTGTGGCAATTTAAAAATAAATTACTATAGTTCTGACTGCTTCTTAGTGAAAATATTTGCAGACAATCCCATATTTTGATATGGGATAATAATAATGTTTTCCACAAAAAAATCATTGCAGTCTACATCCATATAGTTATCACTTGGAATTTTATCAACATATTGAACAGACTGTTAGTAATTATTAAAAATATTTCTGTAATGTGCAAGTTATACCTGCAGTTCGGGTTTTTTTTATTTGACAGTTTTCTCCAGGTAGTATTTTCATTTCAACAGAAGAAATGCAGAGACACTCCAAAGGTCTAGGGTGTTTGGGCTATCTTAATTTTAAATATTTATTTAATCTATGAACAAGGTCAGTGACATTTATAAGACCAAATATACTCAGACTTCACCAATTTGTTAATGAAATATTCAAGCCAAATCAAATAATGAGGTGAGACTGAGAAGAACTTTCCAAAGCTTCACTCTGAGCACAATCATATTTACAGTAAAGTAGTTTATGTAGTATGTAAGGTTCTTGTAGAATAAAAAATTGATTCAAGTACTTACATCACTTGCCAGGATGGCATTATTTAAAGCTAATACTGTGTTTTTATCATCTGTGACAGAAAGTTTGCATCCCTTCAGGAATTCCCGGTCCAGTTTGTATTCATACTGCAGAAAGAAACAGCAAAACATATAAGAATATTCTCTCTTTTTTAAAAAATTATTCTGAAGATGAGAGATGTGGGGAAAGGGAGTATCAGGTTTGTTCTCATTTTTTTACATCACTCTGTTGCAGAGACGACTTGGCAGCTTGAACAAAGTCAGGTCTATCAGCAATCCAGTGCCAATGAGCTTTGGCTGCTTCATATTTCTTCTTATAATCCAGCTGTTTAGAGTGAAATAAAAAAAACCAACCAGAAGTTAATTGGAAGTTGTGTACTTGACACTCATACAGATGCAAATTTTCTTTTGGTGTGTACCAATTAAAGAGAGAAGAAGTAAGAAAGTGCATTCACATCAAACTAGGTCTGAATCACAGACAACCAGTGGAAGCCCATTTACTCTACACTGCTGGGTGAAGGAACATGGATGACCAAAACATGTCCTGACTTTGAAGAAGGCAAGTGCTTTCAGTTCCTTGGCTACTGGAGTGGATGTAAGGCCACCAATAACAGAAAACACAGGATTGCTTCCCATGAAGGGCTTACTTTGCATACAAGAACATAATCACAGTGAATTTCTGAGACAGTTATGTATGGAAAAGAGGGGGACTAAAGCACAATAGTCATGTGACATACAAAGACCTCAGATGACCTCAAGGACAACTTGCAAGAGTGAGGACTTTAGAATGAAATGAAATAAATTAAATTACATTTTCTTTCAGCTTCCTAAGAATTAGAAGCAGTGTTCAAGTCCAAAAACTTTCAGTTGAATTAAAAATAATTTCTTGTGGTCCCCATTTCCAGCCCCAGACACTGTCCATAATAGAATTAAAGTATCAGTAAAAGGGAACTCACGTTGCTGTTCAGCTTGTAAGCATGCCTTGGAGTCTTAATGTGAACTGAATCTGCTATGACATTGCAGTGAGATTTATTCCTCTCATACAGTTCTTTGTATTTCAGCTAAAGACAAACATAGAAAGTGTTTACAAAGTTAATATTATTGTCAAAAAGGAAAAGCATAAAAATCTGAAAAACACAGTATTAAAAATTGCTCCTATCATGATAAAACCTTAACAGAAGAGTAGGAAGTTACATCAGTTTGACTTGGTATCAGCCATCTGCCTGAAGGAAGGATACCAGCTCCAGCTCATGGCTTTTATTAATTTTGAAGGCTGCTCTACCCCAACAAGACTATTCCAAGAGCTGCTGAATAACCTTACAGGAAGAAAAATTCCTGAATTATTTTATACTCCATTGTGTTTTTAAAAAAAAACATTAAGTACATCAGTTTTGCACACAAATATACCAAATGCACTAACAAGAAACTGGTTTTCACTGACAGCCTTACATATACATATTTACATTATACATAAATTATTACATATCAAAGCAAAAAGTTCTTTAGGTGTCTTTTTGATCCTACAGACAAGGCTAATTTACTTACATCACTTATTCTGTCCTTGACCTTACGAACATGCAGTAGCATAGGTGTATCGTGGATCGTAGTATAGCCCTTCGGCTTCGCTTTGTTGTATTCCAACTTGTAAATAATCTGAAGATAAAAAAAAATATTGATAATATTATTTCTTGGCATTATTGGTGTCAACTGAAAAAAATTCCAGGTGGGAAACACAGTACAGTGACCCCCTAGCCACACCTCAGAGGTCAGAATTTGGAGAAGGAGGTGTGCTTGAAGGGGGTTGACCACACTTACGTCACTGATCTGTTTGTTGACTTTTGTAGTCCTTAAGTGTTCAGGAGTATCCACAACTGTAGTATACTTGTCTTTCTTCTTTTCATAGTCCTTTTTATATTCAACCTGGTGAATGGGGATGAGGGTATGTTAACCACACAAGCCAAGAAAAAACACCCCTAGGAGATACCTTCATATTCACACACAAAAAGATAATAAAAATATGCAGAATCCTTCCACCAAGGCCAATGAAAGCTGGACATGCAGGATGAGCAAAACTTTGCAATCCCCTGGTTTGCCCAAGAGGCTGCCTATCTATTGGTGTGATTAATTTCACATTTATTTTTCTAAGTGTAAAAGCTTCCACTTTTATCCTAATTCTCAAAGATTGAGCTCAAAAAGCAATCTCAGCCAATTAAAATTCATGGTTGGACAATATCTCATTTTTAAATATTCATTAAATGAAAGAAAGATGAAACATCTTCCACAGCAGAAGATGAAAACATCTACTGAATGTATCATTATTTCAAGCTACTTTAAAGGCTTTGATGGCAGAATTTATATCTTGAGAATTTCTTTCTTAAAGATCATTTTGCCCTACTCAGGACTCTAAACCTGTTTTCACAGAATTCACTGAGACTGGACTGTACAAGAATAATAATTCTTTGTAGACAGCCTGTGGGCAGGTGGAAGAGGTGAGAACATGTTTTTTAAGAAGAACTGTCATGTCCTATCTTGTATCAGAAAATAAAATCATGCTTTTGAAACATGACCACAACAGATGAAATTATAAAAAATTATAGACAAACAACAAATCATAACATGAAGTGAACTGAGATGAACATGCAGGTCATGCAGTGGTTTGGTTTTTTTTTTCAAACATACACAAACTTACCTGTAAGGTGGTTTTAATGAAATAATAGAAATCCACTGGATAAGTTGAACAAAAATGTCTAATAAAGACCTTCATCACCTTATTACTGAAGAATTTTATTAACTGTGCTAATAGTAACTAAGAAGAACACTCTCCTCCCTCTCATGTAAACGTTTTCTCCTCTTGCATTTCCAGTTTATATTTGAATGTTTTATGCTGGTTTCACATGGCCCAGTCAGTGATCTTTTTTACCACTGAAAAGAGTAAGGTTACTGCTAGCAGCTGTGATTTCAGAGCAGAAATAAATATGTATCAGTCATTTAATAAGCCACATTTTCATCCAACTGGTTCAACCAAAATATAAATGCTGGAATCCAGATTAAATGAAAATATTAATTCTCCACAACAGCATCAGTCATTACAGGCTTTCAGTATTCTGTATGAACAAATAGATGAAATACACTCACTTTCTGCCTTCTGATTCTTATAAGAACTGGCAAATGGGGAGTGTTTTTATTAAGTAAACTGTGCAGTGTGACTGTATGACAGCTACTTTGATGGCCTTGTTCACAAGTGAGTCATGAGGACATGATTTACTACAGACCTGTGCACCTAGACCATTTCTAAGAGCACTGAGAAGCTGGACAAGACTCTCCTGTATTTAAGCACCATCTGAGACCACTCACAGGCAGAGTGGCAAGTGAATGTTGTAAACTACTCATCAAATTACTTCATCACATTTGTACTGAGTTCAGGGAAATGGTAGCAGGATGAGAATCTGGTTAGGAAAATATCAGGAAGAGCTAACACAGGTTATCTTAAAGGTATGGACAATTACTCATTATGTAAGTATGTGAAATATTATATAGAAGTACATATGACAGTTATAATGAAGGGATAAAATGGAGGAAAGATTGCTCTGAGCTGAATGAAGTCCAAGTTAACAGTAAATGTTTCAGTTATTCTGATTTCAGAAGTATTTTATCACAGCCAGCACTAAGCACAAGGACAAACCTTGTCTGCTAGGAGTCTGCTAGGCATGGAAAATTAGAGAACTCCCAAGCATTAAATATTAGAAGTCAAAGCAGCTAGTTTGTATATCTAATGTCTCCTACTGCAGCAGTTCCTTGCATTACCTGGCTCCACAAGTATGTGTTGTAGAGTGCAGTCAGCATATCTGGCCTCAGAATTTCATTACATCCTTGTTGCAGGAGCATCTTGGCAAAGGATTTATATTTTTTCTGTTCATGCAAATGGCAACGAAGCACAAAAGAGACTTGTGAACACCAGAAACAACACCACAGCTCTAGATCCCAGACACTTGGAGAGTGGAGAGATTTAGGCAAGGTACTATATGTATTCATTCAGATGTGCATACAACTTATGTCTACATAATTAAGATTTTCAAGAGTATATATTAAAAAATTTGCATACTATCCCATTAAAGAAACTTGTCTTGAGAGATAAGAATAAATTGTAAGCAAAGGTGAAAGCACATAAAAGCCAAATATGTCCCTTTTGCCTGAGTAATGTGTAAAAAGATAATGTCAGTAAAGGTCATTAAAAGAGGTAATAAAAAAAAATAAATGCATGATACATCATGCATTTTTTATCACCTCTCAAATGACTTCTACAGGCATTAGATCTCTGATGTCAATTGATGCACAGTATATGAAAGTACATACAGTAGAGATTAGCTCACTCAAAAAGTAATACTTCTTTTTGTGTGGCAAATCAAAGACTGTCTGATTGCTGAAATAAAGCATCACAGAGTCACAGGAGGAGCCTATGACACTGCCAGATATAGACACTTCACACAGAGTAGTGAACCAGGCACTTCTGGAAGCACTGGCTGGTGCTCCTACAGTACCTGACTGCTCAGTGTAGTCCCCCACTTGGCCAGGAGGTTCCTAGGATCATCCACAATAACGCTGTACCTATCTTTGAGCTTCTCATAGGCAGCTTTATATAATTTCTGCTCAGAATAGCATAATACAGTGTAAAAAATTAAGAGAGTGAGAACACAAAGAGATCACAGTTCTAACCATTGAAGCCACGGAGTGTTTGAAGGCTGGGACTGAACTTCATATCCAAAAGAGAAAAATATATTAAAAATGAAACATACACCAATAAAAAACCTCACAAAAAATAAAAGAAAACACAGAGAAAAAATATTTCCAGACACAATATGCATTTCTACATTTGCAATGGACAGCTTAATCTACCATTTCAAGAAGTCTGTATTCTACCCCTGCCACTCTTCAAGAAGCCATTTTCTGACTTACTTTTTTCATAAAAAATAACTGCAGAAGTAACTCTGTATGGAACTGAATTCCTGATTTCAGTAAGAGAACACAATGAGATGCAAGGGTAAAATACAATGTTCTATTATCATCAGACATTTCATAAGCAAAAAAATTATAATCCTTCTTTGCTAAAACACTTGCCCTGTCCTAAATCTCAGAGAGATTATACTGACAATCTGGTCTTGCATGCTTTTATCCTGACCTTAACATTTCTTTAAGTTTAGCCATATTTTATTTTCAACCTCCTAAGGAAGATCAACCTTCACCTTGGTGTTAACATGTACATACTTACTACTTCAGTATGAGATGACAGAAATCTTTAAACTTACCCCATCCATCAACTGAGTGGCATGCTTAAAATGCAGGTTAATTGGAGAGTCAGCTACATAATTGAAATGAGACTTGGTCTTCTCAAATATCTCCTTGTACTTACACTAGACAATAAAAACACAAACGACAGAGACAAAATTAATTCCAGCACCAACCCAAAATCAGATGAAAACATCTGATTTTAGAGACAACCTGCAGTAAAACCATAGTAGAATTATTTTGTATGTTTGTTTAACATACCTAGAAATACAAACCAGTTATAAATCAGGTAGTTTGCAGGATGGAAGTATCACATCAAGAAAGCAATGGAAATTTCAAGTCTTTGTAATTTTAAAGCTCATCTTAGAAACTGTAAAAAAATTACCATGCTGCTGCTGTCTTTGCAAGGAACAGAAGCAATAATTTAAAAAAATAAATTTGCCTCTGTTCTCTTTTACCATAAGAACTGAAATTTTAGATGCTATATATTAAGTTCTACCATGAGATATTTATAGCAATGTCAAGGTCAGAATTGGCTTCTCCTGTGAAAAACGTACCTACAGTATAAGGAAATATAAAAAAGAAAATAAAATTAAGCAACAATTTGGATTGTTTTACTTACCCCACTGTAGAGCACCTTATTCTGTTCTGCCAGAGCAAAACTTGGAGTATCCCATGCATAACAGCCAATGCCTCTGAGCCATGACAAGTCTTCCTTGTATTTAACCTTTGGAACAGAAATAAAAGGATTCAGCTTTAAGCGGCACCAAGTGGTAGCTGGTGGACAGAAGGTGTCACAAGCTGAGCTACATCAATTCTTATTCCCTTATCAAATAACTTAGTTACTCACACCTTTCTAATGGACTCAGATTACTCACATTCCTAATCTATCATTAGCTACCAGAGTTTCTGTGTGAATTAAAAAACGTTTATTCTTGTGCAATTAAGAGGCTATTGTATATGTACAGATAAGTTCATGTAAAGGTTGTTCTAGAGTTACACAAATCTAAGCAAGTGCAACTGAAATGAATTAAGACTGTTAGTTTCAAAAAGAGAAGGTCTGCAATTTCATCCATCTGATTTGCTCTGTCACTTCACAGATCTGCCAGGTGAAAGTGTAAGTCACTTTGAAAATTTCAGCTGCCTTCTCTTTCCTCAGAAATAAGACTGGATTTTAACTTTGGAAACCTACTGTAACTTTTAGCCTCTCACATCCAAAAACTATTTGAACTCACATCACTTATAGCATCTGTCACTGCACGATGATGGAAATGTTCTGGACGGTCTGGGATTGATCTCCAGATTCCTAACTGGTTCATATAATTTTCTTTATATTTCACCTACAAAGAGAATTAAAGAATAGAGTATATGAGAACTGGACACTCCAGACCATGCAGTTTCAAGACATTCCTTTTCCTGAAATGTCACAACTAAAAGTGGAAATAAGATTTACTTGAATTCACCTTTGTAACACCAATGGCAATCAAGTGTACATTCTTCCAGAGAAAAAGTTACTAGTTAATCACATTTTTCTTATTGTTTGACACACTTAAAGAGAACAAGATCATAAATGGCATATTTTAGGTTATTAACTGACAAACACTAATTAGGAACAAATATGTTGTATACATACAGTGCTGATCTTATCGGTGACGTCTCGATGATAGACGATGTCCAAAGCGTCTTTCACAGTGTGGTATTTGCCCTTGGCATTCTCAAAGGTTTCTTTGTAGCGCAACTGGTGAGAAAAATAACAGAAAAGCACATACTGTATTCATCTGTCAGGAGCTGGTTTTGATACATTTGCTACCTCTTAGGAATGACATCCAGGGGTATCTTGCTGTCCAACATCCTACTGTAAGCCCTGAAGAATTTTAAGAGGCTGAAACTGTCTACAGTCAGTGGCAGTTTGACTGAGATATGGTGAAAAATACAGAGAAAAGGAGTTAGTTTAGCTAAAGCAACAGTTCTTCCTATTCACTTTCTGGCTGAAAACTGTGGAAAAAATCCATGTACCACAGGACTGCTCTCTAGAACAGCGAAAGTGCCACTTTTAGCATTCAACTCCCTACTTATTCTTTCTTTCATGTTCTGATCTAAAGGAAAACAAGGTCATACCAGCCTTTGGAGAAAGACTTTCTCAGAGGAGAAACTCAGATATGCAAAAGAACCTTTGCAATACTTAAAAATCATTCATATGAGAGTAGTAAGATTAATCACTTAAAACATCAGCCCAATAAAAACACCAGCCCAATAAAAATCCTTTCAAGATGCAATGTGCAACCTGAAACATCTAGCAAAGATCTCATGATGAGTACAGTACTTTAAACCATTGCCTTAAATCACATATAGTTACTTCAAGCTTGAAGGAAAAATCAATTTCCCCTTAATAACCTTATGTGCAGCAGCTCAAATAATTTTTCTCTCTCGTGTTCTTCTGAATTAAAAAAAAAAAGAGTGTATTCTCAGTGAGATGCAAGTTTACTTCAGACAGAAAATGGAGATGAATATACCTCATGAAAGGTAATCTATCCTGGCTCCAGCATCAATCAATCAATGATGTGCAAGCAAATTACTTTATATCTGATCTTTTCTTTGTTGTAAGACCATCCCTCAGTGCAATGGAAAATTAAAATTAATTCTAATAAATTAAAGAATTCTAACTCTCACTTAAAATAAAAACTTAATAATTGAATATCATATGGAAATATACATGCAAATAGGATGACCTAGCTTATGACCCACACTGATAAATTCTATGCTTTGCATGCTCCCTCCCCACAGGTCCTTTTCCCATTCTTTTCATAAAGAAATTGAGAAAAAGCAGCAGTGAAAGTGCTGAAGGACTACATACATCACTGGCATTCAGGTACGCTCTCTTGGCTCTGATCAAGACTGGTGTGTCAGGGACAGGTGTGTATTTGTCCTTCATCTTCTCATACTGGGTTTTATACTTTTTCTAAGAGACAGAGCAAAAGGGGAAAGTTACATGTTTAATCTTAGAAGCATTTGCTAATATGGTATTATGTTAATGACCAAGGGTGCTACACTCAGTGCATAAACTCACTCTTGCAAAGCCCTTCTATCAAAATGTAGGCAAACAAGCTCAGCTGTTCACTTCTTTCTAGATCTTCGTGGTCTTACAGCCAGTGTACCTCAAATCATGCCAACACTTAGAGAAAGGCATCTTATAAAATACTAAAACACACTAAAAAAAAGTGTTCTCTTACTATAACTTAAAAGGAAATGTGGAACTTAAGCTTGAAACATACAACTAAATGAAGGATAAACAGATTTGAGCCTTGAAACTATCAGACTTCTAAACAGTTCAGCACAGTGGTAGCAAACCAAAAAAACCCCAGTATCTTACCTCACTGACCATGTCCTTTATGTGCCTAGCATGTGTGAAGGCTGGAGTCTGACTACCAGCATGATGGTGGGGTCTCTCTTTTGTGGCAAGTTCCACATACAAGTACTGCAGCAATAAGAACAGAAGCAGAAAATGCACATTTCATGTCAGTTTTGCTTTATCTCTCTGGGAAATGTCTGTAAATTCACAACGTATACATAACAACACAGTTTATTTACCCCAAGTAAAGATAATTCGTCCTTTCCTTTTCCATACTATCCCAGTTCACACTACTCTACCAGTACTGCTGATACTCTGTAGCTGCCAGTAACACACAACCAAGAAGTCTAATGCTTTGGATACTAATGCAGACCTATCTCTGAATAAAAGAATCCATATGGTTTGGTTTTCTCTGGTGAATATCTTCATTTTCTCTGCAAATTTAAAGATTCCACAGAATTTTAGCTAATAGCTCAGATAACTACTATATGAATAAATAAATGATGATGAATAAAGGTAGATGGATACAAGTATTTGTTCCCCAGATGATGTCAGAGTTCCAGAGAATATGAACAGAACTGTACTAGGGTTCAATGCTCTATTTCAGATGGACAAAGCTGAACATGCCCACTACAGACACACAGTCAACATGAAAATTCATAGACATTTGGAAGTGAGGAACAGTCTTTTCAACCATCCTCTCTAGGAATTCAACATAGCTCTGAAAAGGACTAGAAATATTTTGGTGTACTCTACATTAAGAGAAATTCCCTTAATCATTTTTTATCAGTATGATTTTTTCACCTGGCTCTGTATTTTTTGTCCTTGCTTGGCTCTTAAGAAGTCAGGTGTATCAAGGACAGAAGTGTATTTTGTCTTCAGCTCCTTGCCTGCAGCTCTGTAAATAAGCTGGAAAAAAGACAGGTCCATGCATTATTTCTTTTGTTATATAAATTCATTTAGCAGATGAACAATCACAGCTTTGAAATTATAACATTTCAGGAAGAAAACAGTGAGAGGGTCTAAGTATAATTACAGCTAGCAAAGAGGAGGAAAAAATAGTACAAAACTTACTTCACTCAAATGGGTTTTTAGTTCCTGAACTGTTCTGTATCCAGGAGTATCCAATACCACATTGTATTTAGCCCACATCTTCTTTGCAGTGTCAGTGTATATATAATTTGACTGGAGAAAGAAAAGCAGTATTACTTAAGAAGATTTTATTACTTTTGGTAGTAAAGAAGATTTTACAGCACAACCTATCAGTGCTTTGAAACAACTAACTGGCTGCATGGAAAGAAATTGTGTCTTTACTCATTCTGCACACACTTAAATTCCTGGAAGCACAGAGCATGGATGTAAATAAATCAATCCTTACCCAAAGCTTACGCAGCTCACGAGCACGGACCATATCAGGAGTATCATACAAGAAGCAACCCAAACCCTTCAACCACTTCAGGTCTTCTTTGTATTTATTCTGTGAGGCAGTTAGAAAAATCAGATGTTAACTTTCAGGATAATTTAATTAATCAGTCCCTAAACACATTTATTTATTACAGAACAGAATGCAAATGGCAGAAGCCACATTCAACTTTCAGTATAAAAGTATTGGGCCTGTTGTATTTGAACACCAGGTATCTTAAGTTGCTTACATCACTTGTGATGTCCCCAACATAGCGGCAGTGCAAGACATGAGGAGTGTATGGCAAGGAGATCAAGTGTCCCTGCATCTTAAAGAAGTCTGACTTGTAGATCAGCTGAAAGAGAATAAAAAACAGCATTTCACATGTTTGGTCATGCCAGTTATGCTGAATCTTTTTGGGTTTTATGTCAGAAGGACACATACATCACTGACAGCCTCCTGTGTTGCTCTGACTTGACGGATTTCTGGTGTGTCTGGAGTGGTATGAATCTTGTCCTTGTTCTTGTGGTATGTTGCCCGATACAACCTCTGTAAAAGGAGACAATATTCTATACATTAAAAACTTACAATGGCAGGTGGTTTGGTAGAGTCTGAGTCCTTCTCTTTAAGGGCAGGTTTTTGATAGGTATTGCAGAAAAAAGGGGGTAAAAGTGCTACTTCCTAACCAGGAAAAGATTTTCCACAATTGTTTTTGACAGCACCATCTCTAATACATGGAGAATCTGAGACTCTCACCCTACAAACATGTAAATAAGTATGGCTAATTTCTGTCCTACTGAAGCCAGTGACCAAAGAAATGTGTACATATATATAGAACCTGAAAGTATTTAGACCATAACCATACAGCTACAATAACCTCTATGCAGTTTCAATCAAATGGCAGCAGATCAGCTAACAAAATTATCCTGCAGATGATTTTACATTATGGCAACATTTTTACAGGATTATAGAGAGTTAGATTTATCAAGAACCTTTAAACCCCCTACAGCCCAACTCCAAGCCTGGATCAACAATCCCTTGTTATTCATATTTGCCTAATGTGGTCTTAAAAGCCACAAAGAACAGGGATCCTACAACCTTCTTCATGAATGTGCTCTCACCATTCATATTTTGAGCACCATTAATACATCTGAGAGGAAATAAGATATATTTACCTCATTAATGACTTGATTCACTTTCTTCACATTTTCAAACCCAACATCTTTAGGTCCCAGAGTATAGCCTTTAGCTTTCATGTGTTCATAGGCTTCTTTATATTTTAGCTGCATAGTGGAAAAAAGGACAATAACATATGGAAACAAAATTTGTTTGTGATTCTAATGACACTGCAGTTCTGTCAGCAAATTATGCAGGTTAAACAGTGAGATTTTGAGATAAACAAGTGAGATTTAGCTATGTCAGAGTTATATTTACTAGACATCAGCATTATTTTTACCTTTATCATGTGCTCTAAGATTAACAATGCTTTAAATTTCTCCTGAATCTAATATAGAATCTGTATCTGCCTGGTGTAATTTGTGTTTTGATAGTAATTGCTTCAGATAATTATGGCATTTGGTGACATTTATATTCTGTTACAGCAAACATTATCAGAATTGGGGTTTGAGCACACTAATACCATTAAATGGCCCTGGTCAGCCACACCTGGGATGTCAGGCCTTGCCTGAGCTGCACTGTAAGCACATCTGCCTTCAGCCCTGTCTCCTCATCCTCATTTCCTTGATAGACACTGGTCCTACAGTACAGGTAACCAGTTTGTAGCCCTGTATCTTGATTTTCCCTGGGTCTATGCTGCAGGTAGCTTCTCCAATCTCATCTGTTTCCTGCAGCACCTGAGTGGGTCCCCTTGCCATTCCTGGCTCAGACATCCACCTGGAACTACCCCACTCTGTCTCAAACAGTTCTGTGCTCATACAGGATGGGCATCAAATCTTCTCCTCCAACTTACATCATACAAAGGCTTAGCACACCACTTACATCACTGCCCATGTACTGGACATGTTTTGCATGCTGAAAGCTGGGAGTATCAGTGGGCAGGCTGTACCCAGTTGGTAGAGCATTCACACCAGCCCAGCGATACAAATTCTGCAAAAGAAAAGAGAGAGAAGCTTGTGACAATTATCTGTCATATATTGTGTTCATTAGTGGGACAGGAAATCTGTTAATTGAAACTGGCAAAAGATTTTGCCCATGTCTGCGTTATGATGCATATCTGTAGCTTAGAGCTATGTAGCTTTGATTTCAGACCAGGAAATCTGAAAAGCTAAAGACAGGAATTAACTTTTAAAGAATCTGCTTACTGAATATTAGAAGCAGTGTGGACACAAAGGTTTTATACTCACTTCACTCTGTATTTTGTTGGCATGGTATGCCCGCTCCAAATCCACTGTTTTGTCTGTAGGAATCATTTTTCCTTTAACATTGTGCTTATATTCACCACGATAAACAGCCTGAGTAAAAGAAAAAGTTATTAGAGGAGAGTCATAACTGTGATGTCCTCACAAAGTTTGTATTATTTGCATATATACTGGCATTTCTCCTAAAAAATGGATGAAAGTATTTTGGATTCAGGCAGTTAATGATTTTAGTGATTGTGCTCTTGTATCTCAATGAAGGCATAGGCAATAAGTTGTAGATAATCCCCAATGATTAAAATTAATTAAATAAAAGAATATTAAAGGTCACATTTCTAGAACTTGGGAGGTAATTGCACTTGCAATATTGGGGTTGCAAGGTGATACAAGCACTTACTTCACTTAAATTCAAGCCACTGAGGACATTCTGGACATAGACAGGAGTGTCCGTGACCACACTGTAGTGATTCTTCATTTTTTCTGCCTTAGATTTGTACTTAATCTGCAGAGAAAAATTCAAGAGCTCTAATTAACAATGCTAGTTATCATTCACTGAATTTATTATATACCTATTATATGTTTACTATTTATCTTAGTCCTGAACTACTCTATTAGTGAAGCAGTATTTAAAAATAACTTGTATTGAAAATTACATCTGAGTGAATGAACATGGCACCTTTCTAGATAAGGACACCTGACTAAGTTTTCTCAAGGAAATGTCATAGGAAACTCATTCATAGCACAGGCATATGTACCATAAGATAAATATCCAACATACTTTCGATACAGAACTTAGGAGGATACTTAATTGTCCGATATTAATAGCTTAATTCCAAACTTAGATATGTTCTTTAGAGGAGAAAAAGAAATTACAAAATCAACACCAAAATATATTTTTGTTACATGAATTCTTTGTCACTCCTGCTTTACTTCAAGGCTTCTGAATGAAGATTTACTGGTTTAAGTGTTTTCCTGAGGAGATGTGTATTTAAATGCATATTTAATGCTTTCCTTAATAGGATGTATCCTGGTGAATACCTACATCTAGAGCACCAAACTTTAAATAACAAGATAGGATTATTTAATGAGTGCTTCAGTACAGAAGGATATGTAACATTTTCCAGATTATATCTGAAGTAGAATAAAGCTATTCTATCATTTTCATGTCATGTAAAAAAAAAAACCAAACCAAACAACAAACCCAAACAAAAAAAAACAAACAATAAAGAAGCAAAACCAGCATATGTACTCACATCACTGCGAAGGTCATAGGCATGCTTGGCATGAAGAATTTCAGGAGTGTCCCAAACAAAGCAGCCAATGCCTTTCAGCCAGTTCAGATCATCCTTGTACACCACCTAAGGTATCAGAACAAAGAAGCAAGTAAGACTTCCACTAGGATCTCATCCTGTCTTGCTAAAGCAGTCTGAAACACAACTGTCAAATTATGGCTAGTAAAGTTTCCAGAATTGGGATTTTTTTTTTTTAATTTGATTTGACAAAATGAAAAGATTGCCTTTTGGGATTTAAACACTTCTTTTTTTTCATTGCTTCAGTCTGGCTAATAAATAAAAAGACACAATGATTAAAAAAACCAAACCCAACAAGCCACAACTACTTGCAGGTACTCCTGGGCAATGATTTACTGAGACATCACTGACCTATGCAAGGCAAATGCAAAGAAGCTTTGCACCACCTGCATTTTCTCAAGCTTCCAAAGTTTCCACACCATATGCAACCAAATAGTAAATGACAATTTATAAAGAGGGATGGCTGAACTGGTAGAACTGTGATGGTATGACTCAGTGCCTGCACTGCTAACACTGGAATTATGCAGGCTAAGCCACATCTCAACTACACACTTACTGCCAAGTGTTACTGAAACACATCCATTACAAGATTCAAATGGCAAATTCAGAGTCTTCCAACTAAGTTTCTGCTAAACCATTTCCTCTACCAGAGCCTAAATGAGAGATTCTTTTCAAAAAGTGAGCTGTTTGTGAACTTACATCACTCAGTTGGTCAGTTACTTTTCGAACGTGGGCATTGATCTGAAGATCTGGGAGGCAGATCCATTCGTGGAGATGGGTGCGGTAATCAACTTCACTGATTTTCTTCTGGGCATCCTTAGCAGAAATTATGTCCACCATGTCTGGAATAATGTGGACTTTGGCTTTATTCTTCTCATAGACTTCCTTGTACAGACGCTGCAGAGTTAAAGCAGTACATTAATCATAGAATCATAGAATGATCAGAGTTGGAAGGGACTCCCAGAGGTCATCCAGTCCAACCCCCCTGCAAGAAGCAGGGACACCCCCAACTAGATCAGGTTGCTCAGGGCCTCATCCAACCTGGCCTTGAACGTCTCCAGGGATCCAGGGGCATCCACCACCTCCCTGGGCAACCTGTTCCAGTGCTCCACCACTCTCACAGCAAAGAACTTTTTCCTAATCTCCAATCTAAATCTCCCTCCCTCTATTTTAAACCCATCACCCCTTGTCCTGTCACAACAGGCCCTACTGAACAGCCTCTCCCCATCTTTCTTGTAGGCCCCCTTGAGGTCCTGGCAGAGCGCTAGAAGGTCTCCCCGGAGCCTCCTCTTCTCCAGGCTCAACAGCCCCAACTCAGCCTGTAACACCAATAGTCTAAAGAATTAACTGTTAATAAACACAAAGCAAAATTACTGTTGTTTTCATGGAGTGTTAGTGGGAGAGCAATCATTCTGGCTATGACTAAGATGTACATCTTGCCTGCTCTAAAAACAATTTGCAGAACTTTAACAAGGGTGATAGAATAGGATTTGTCAAATTTTCATCGTACTCATGTGTTAAAAGGAGGTGGAGCACACACTGCTCTGGTTTATACATAAACATATTACACCAAAGGTTTAGCCATGAAGGCAATTTAAAGCTTGAAAACACATTCACTGGTGTCCTGGACAATTTAGCAAACACTGACCACAACCAAATACATGTGCAAAGGTGACAGATGAGTGAAGGCACATGGAGTAGCCTCCTCTGAGGTAATTTGGTTTTATCACAAAAGACACATCAGTAAACAACACTTACATCAATATTAAGCTTTCCAACTCTAAGGCATCTTGCTGTATTGGGATCATCCTCAACACCTCTGGGTAGTGTGTACAGTGCTTTAAACTTGTCATATTCTTCTCGGTATTTTACCTAAGCAGATGCAAAGAAAGGCAACAAATAACTCACTCCAATGAGTCAGTGGTATTTTTGGAACAAAATTAATCACTAAGAAAACTACTTAGTTGAGCCCAACAAGCAGAGAAAGCCTTTAGAGCAGGATCTGGGTTTTCTAATTTAATTTAAATGGCAAAGAAAGTACATCATAACCATCATGTAGAAATAACAACAGCTGACAAGAAGACTAAAAAAAAATAGATGTAGAATAAGGCATTACTTATTGTTCCAGCTCTTTTATTCAGAGATATCCATAAAGAGAGTGATTTCTCTTAACCCTCAGTTGGTAAAGGAGAAGATTATGTTCTTCTATATTTGGTAAAGCATAATTTAAAGACATTTGGTGTTTTTCTGACCTGGCTGCTTATGCAATTTACACTAAAATAAAACATGTTAATGAAATAGTTTCTATTACTATAAAAAGTGACACTTTTTTGATGAATAGAAGCAGCAAAGGACTATCTGCTATACAAATGATTATTGCAGAAAGCTTATTATCTACAGATACATATTACACCTAAATTAAAAAGAAAAGATAATTTTAAAAGCCCTTTGTTACAGAATCTTGAAGGCATGAAGGATATACTTGATCACATGATTAAAACCAGTATTTTATGGACTTACAATACTAGCATTATGCTTCAGTTCTTTTGCTCGTGCTAGGGACACAGCATCAGAGGGCAATATGTAGCCAGTAGCTTTCACTTTATCCCATGCTTCCTTGTAGAGATTCTATGGGGAAACCAAAAAACTGTGTGAGTGGAAATATTCTTCTCCTGGGTAATGCCCAAGGACCAACAGAAATCAAAAACCTTTCTTTTTTTACACTGTTACTAGTGAAGAGGCTGTACACTACCTTAGTTTTGACACTGCACATGAGGGTGACAAAAACACTTTCTACCTATTCATGTGCACTCTCATGCAAGGTCTTAATGTTAAGGTTCATTTTCCTCAGATAATTCATTTATTAATATACATATTTTGACAGGACTGGAATTACAGTTAGAAAATATGCCCTCTGTCTGAAGTACAGCATCTTTCCCATACTTAAGCAATGCAGAGGGCTTTGATGAGCTTCATGTTTGGAAGTTTACCTTCAGAGTGAATAAAACAAGTAAAGTAGAAGTCCAACATGATACCACCTTAAGAGAAAAAAAATAATGTAGAAATACTCACGTTGCTAAAGAGATGTTTCAAATTTTGAACTCTTTCAGAATCCACTGTTTCAGCCACAGCTGTGTACTTGTCCTTAGTTTTGTGGTACTCTTGCTTGTATTTCACCTGGGAGAGCAAAGACCAACTTAGTTTACTTGTTTCAGTGCTGAAGAGGATCATGGGGAAAAGCCAGAGTAGAACCAGTGGGGACACTCACATCACTGGCGTTGACACCGCTCTGCACTGCAGTCACATAGAGAGGGGTGTCAGTAACAACACCAAAGTTCTGGAAATTCTCTTTTCCTGCAGCTGTGTATTTTATCTAAGGAAACAAAACAAAACAAAACACATTAATGCTGGAAATGTCCAAGAAATTCCCTGCCATCCTCCTCTTAAAATCAGTTCTGGGCAAGTTAAATCAGTTAAAACCAACATTGAAAGTGGCAGGCCATATAAAAGAAATATTTAATATATAGCCAGTATGAACTAACAAATAATGAAAATTATATACCACTGTACAGCATCTTGTAGGCTAAGAGTACAATGAGCTATGGAAGAGCTGCTATTTTCACCAACATAAACATCTCACTGAGGTGTCTAGCACAGTACTGAGAGACAGAGCTATATTCTCGTTGTTAAAAACCACAACCCTGCTGCCCTTCTACTCTCCCCAGCTTTTGGCCTTCAGTAACAAAAACAATCATGTGTCTACAGACAAACCTGAGTGTATTTAAATAATCTGAACAAACTATTTCTGACATAGTACGAATGACTTGATTCTGCTCTGGACTAGGACACTGCCAATCCCAGCAAATCATAAACAGAAGAAGAAAATCTTACAGATATTTATTTATTTGAGGAAAACATGCTTACTTGGCTCTGGAGGTCATATGATTTTTTAGCATGCAGGATTTGTGGAGTGTCCCAGACATAGCATCCGAGTCCCTTCAGCCAATTTAAGTCATCTTTATACACCACCTATATAGAAAAGAACAGACTAATAAACTAGGAAGAAATATCCTCTTTGCTTGAAGAAAGAATTTTGTTTCTTCTCTATATTCAGTATCTTCTGCTTGCATAAACTCAGTGTAGAAGGTAACCACTGAATCTGAACCAGGCTTGTTTGGTAATTATGGTCTATTTGGAATTTTAAATGTGAGCACAGAGAAGACTAGCACATCTCATGGTTTGAGTTACTCATTTTTACATACAGGATTTGCATGGCTATTAATTTCATATGTAAATACTATGGAAAATATTTGAAAGTGTTTTGTATTTAAATATGTGGAAAAATTACATGAAAGGCTACTGAAAAGTCAAACAAACGACATACATACATCACTCAGAATTTCCTGGGCTTTTCTGGCCTGAATGACATCATTTTCTTCAGGTGAACAATTCCACTGATGGAGGTAAGTTCGGTATTCAAGATCACTGAGGATATACTGGCACTTCTTGGCTAGCACATGATTCATCATGTCACTTGGAATGTGGACATTTGCTTTAGTGTCTTCATAATTCTTCCTGTATGCCAACTAAAAAGGAAAAATTGGAGAAAAGGCAAGAAGAAAGACAAGTGATTTTCTGCATAATTTTGACTCTAAGCAACTACAGGTTATAGCATCATCTGAGACATGTTTTCTGGGTTTAGCAGCTGTTGGATTCAACAGGATGAAATCTTAACTTCGATATTAACCACCATTTACTCTGATGAGGTTCTGGAAGGACAGGAAGGACCTTATTCACCTGCAGATTTAACTGCCAGTGAGAAAATCAACAGGATTTCAACATAAAAAGGTCATGCTACAAATATGTTTTTAATCTAGTTAATCTCTGTGTCAGAAGGAAGACAGAACATTTGAGACCACACTGATTTTATGTCCTGCAGGACACACTTTAAGTCGAGTAGTGGTAACAACACCACATCGAATGTGCATTTAATTTCCCAGTTTTTAAATTGTTATTTAAATTCAATATAACAATTTTTTTCTTGGCAAAGCAAAAGTGCTATTTCTTGCTGCTCAGATTCTTAAATTGAAATAGACAAAAAGGGGGTTCCCCCCATTCTAATATGCTTAAATAAATCCCTTCTTAATCTCCTAAATCATTTCAAGGTCAGATAGCCAACCCACATACAAATAGCCATGAAGGAAACATAGACACATTGAAAACACTTTTAATGACATTATTAAGCAACACATTATTTAAGTTTAAATATGTCACACTAAAAAAATAAAAAGAGACAATGGAAAATAGTACATCAAGATTGATTCTGTCCTTACCGCGCTCCTTATTTTCTGGAATGCTAGTGAATGAATGACACTGGGGAAATCCCCAATCTCCTTCCCTGCCAGGTAATGGCCTTTCAGCTTCTCATATATTTCCTTATATCTAAGCTGCAAAATAATCACATGGAAATTTTAAATTTCATTCTAACAACATATAGGGAAAAAAAAAAAGAAGGAAAAATTCATACTGACCTCACTGTTTATGTAGTTTGCACGCTTTGCTCCGACAACTGGGATATATTTCTCATCCAAAGTATATGCAATGGGCTTGCTAACTTCCCAAGCATTTTTGTAAAGTTTCTGGAGAAACAAAACACATAGATGCTTTGGTAAAAACCTCCATTACACTTCCCAAGAAAACTGACTGCTGGAATGTGAGTGCTTTTATAGAGCAGTTCCTTTTTTCCATGAATTTTCCCAATAGGATAAATGAGGAATGTTCATTTTGAACTCCTACCAATACAAGTAAGGCAAACAGAACCAGCATTCCAATTCAGGACGGTACCTGAGCACATATTTGAGCTGATCTCTGCTTTTCTTTTCCCCCCCCTACATTTAGAATTAAAATTTCCTCATCTGGAAGAATAATAAAAATATGAAAAATGTAGATATGAACTCTTGTTGACAAGGGCAGTATGCCCTGTGGACATGTGTCTGTAAAATTATCAATGTCAATTGATAATTTTACAGACACAAGTAATACCATAGTTTATTATAAAAGCATGAACTGTGTCAGTAGCACTTTCCAAATACATCATATTTTGTTAAATATTAAATATGTTTACCTTCAGATTAAGTTATTGAGCATATAAATATGAGCCTACGCATAAAATGAATAGTCACATTTTATAAAATATAGATTTCCCACTGAAATTAGTGAAGTGACTCCAAAGTAACTGCTTAATAATGTAAATAATCTACAGTTTTCCTCTCATTAAAAAAATCATCTAAATTTCATCTAGAAAGCTATTATTGGATGGAATTATGAAGTGGTTTTGTCACACAAACTCTACTACTGTTATTACTACAAGTGCTGCTGCTGCTATTGCTACTTCCAAACACCACACAGCAGTGCTTAAAGATCTGTTCAATTAGGAAAGAAATTCTCATTATCCCAATGATCCAAACTGGGAAAAACTGAAGAACAAAGAGATTAAAGAACTTTCCCAGTGCCACCTGAGTAGACTAATGACAGAAACAGAACAGTTTTCTGACATCCACTCTACACTCTGTTGCTTTCAACACAACTTAAAGCTTTGTTAGAGATTTGTTGAGTCTTACATCGCTGTATAGCAGGGACATGTCTTTGGCATGGTTCAGTGCAGGAGTATCATCAGAGCCAATATACTGGCCTTTCTCAAGGTTAAATGTTTCTTTGTATTTGAGCTACAAAAGAGAACAAAGACAATGTTAATTCTGCAGGAGGAATAATTCATCCCAATTAGTCCATTCATTCCAAGGAGACACTAACTGTCTGTTACATTACTGTATCTTCAGTAACACTGTGTGGTACATTCCAACCACTACAGTACACAGGGAAATGTCATCAGTATGTCACACCACAAAATCCACACAGCACTCTAGTGAAATTAAACATGCTGAGCAGCAAGTATGAGTAAGCAGCAACACCAGGAACTCCACTAGCACTAAAGAACTGACTGCTGTTTACTACAAACAGGAATAAATTTTTATTTACTCTAAGCAAACTCTATGTAAACACTAAACAAGGGACATGCTATAGCCTTCTACAGAAAAGCACATAACAATTTTGGACAACAACACCATGCTGTTCATTTATGTCACTTCTTACTAAACTTATTTAAAAAGTCTATTAATAATGAAGCATGCAAATGCACACACACAAGATGGAACACAGTGCAGTTTAGCAAGAGCAGTCAAATCATCTACTAGTTCTGTTTCTATTTAAAATAAAAATTTTTAAAAGTACATACATCACTCTGATTGACAGAGTTAATCTTTGCCAAGACAACCTCAGGAGTGTCAACCACACTGGTATAATTGGAAAAGTTATCAAGGGCTTCTTTCGTATAGGCTCTCTACAAAGAGATGAAATATGTTCTTAAACTCTGTGCACAAGAAAGAACAGCTAATTGCATAACTGCTAAAATACTATTGCTAATTATTTTCTCTTACCTTATTTATCAGTTCTTGGGCATTCTTAACTTTCTTATGTTCCACTGAATCCAGAGGAATCCAGCCACACCCACGAAGCCATTCCAAATCAGATTTATAAATATTCTAAATCATAAAAGATAATAAAAAAGGAAAGAAACTGTTCAGTTCAGGACAGACAACACACCAAACCAAGTGGCAATTTTGTAATGTGTCTGTACCATCACTTACATCACTCTGCAGATCATAGGCCTTCCTTGCCTGGATACAGTCATTCTGGTCAGGATGGCACGTCCATTCGTGCAGGTGCTGGCGGTACTCAATATCGCTCACCAAGGTCTGACACTCCTTTGCTGCTACAACAGACACCATGTCTGATGGGATGTGAATCTTGGACTTTGTTTTGTGATAGTCTGATTTGTACAGCCTGTCATTCTGGATCTCGCCTGCGTGCTCAAACCACACGAGTTTGGGATCATCTCTCATAGTGGGGACTCCAACATAGTGACCTCTTTGTTTGACGTACTCAGCTTTGTATTTGAGCTGATGGAAGAGGGTAGAAATATGTATAAAATCAGTAGCTGCTCTGTTTTGAACCTGTGGACAGCTATGGTTTTGTCAACACAAAGAATAGCAGAAACAAGATGTTAAACACAGTCTTAAGATTTAGCAAATGACCAGACAAAAATGACATGGCTACTTTATACAGCCCTTACATTTCAAAGGATATCATGTTCTAGACATATATACTATCATTTTTCAGTAAACAGTATTTTCAGTATAAAAAAAAGCCTTGTTAGAAAATGTTTGCTAATATATGCATTTAACCTCAGTTTTGTAACAAATTCTTTGAGATGCTTATTTAATGTGTTTACATCACACTATTTTGATTAAATGTATATTCAAACTATGAATCACATAACTGTTTCAATATCCATTATGCAAAAATTTTAATTGTAGTGTGCATACCATCTTAGTTTTTCAATGAGGAAGCCTCCATAATCTGCTAAGAAGTTAAATCAGAGCTATGTATTACAATTGTAACATTACAATTTAACTTTTATAAAATATGGAGCTCCACCTTAGTTGATTTTGAAATGACTGCTTCTGGAGGAAAAAAAAAGTGAAAGTGGAAAGGCGAATCTAATCTTTCAGCACTGATGAAAAAAAAAATATGTAAATAGGTTTCCACTATATAAGTTCCCCATAAGAACAGAGATAAGTGAATTGTTTGAGGGGCAGTAGACTTCACAGGTCATGAAAAGCCTACTGGATGTTACCCCTAAAGGAAAGCTTTCTGTCTGATGTGAAATTTGGAAGGCCTTTACCATTTTCAGTCTTCAAATCACTTGCCTTCCTAACAAGAAAAATTATTACCTCACTTTGGACATCATTTGAGTGTTTGGCATGGCAGATCTGCACAGTATCAGGAGGTAAGAGGTAACCAGTTGCTTTTTCTTTCTCCCAACTTTCCTTGTATAAATTCTGTGGAAAATAAAAGCAAGGAAGAATTCAATACTACTATCACGATAATTATTACATATATATGTAACCTATATTAAAGTGTGAGGAGAATAACCATCTTTAGGATCTCTAGGATAAGTCAAATTTCCTAAATTCCCCAAAGAAGTTATTAATATGAGTGAGAACTGTCAAGGAGACATCACATACCTGATTAAGAATTCTGGCTGCCTCCCGAGCCATATCTAGCTGTGGTGTATCTGTTAGAGTATAATTTGACTTGACCTCATTCCATGCTTTGTGGTATTTAATCTAGAAAATAGAAAGAAATTACTGACTTGCAGCACCATCACAAAATTGGGAAAACACAATACCATAATAATAGCACATAAGACCCATATTTTATACATGAAACAATGTTTAAAACCTTGAATTTGCCAGGCTTTAAGACATGGCACATTAAATATACATTGAAATGGGTAATTATTTATTTTTTTTAATAAAGGAAATTATACAGAACAAGAAATAACAAAAATTATGAGATAAAATTTTGAAAACTTGTTCCAAGGCAGCTGTATGGACAGGGAAGAATCTTCAGAAATCAAAGTTATTCTACCTGTTTGGTCTGTAGGTGTGTGCAGCCAAGAGCCAAGCAAGAAGTGTGTGAACCAGGACAGCAGATTTTAAGCTTAAGAGCAAATCTCTTTACTCAGCATGACCTCTGTGTGAACACAGAATTCTACAGCATTTCCCAACCACAGAAACCTGCACCAAGTCATGTTCTCAAGCACAGGACATGCCCAGTGTGTGGCTGTGGTTGAATGGCAGTTTGCCACTGTTACTGCTGTCCTTTCACTGGTGTTTGAGTCAGTGTACGTGTTCGGCCTATTTGCTAACAGAAGCTTACAGCAAAAAAGAAACACAAACCCACAAATTGAGAGGGGGTCACATCATCTCATCTCCACAGACCAGCTCCTCACAGACCAGCATTCAAGACCATATAAATAATGGCAAGCTGGGAGCACAACAGTTTTGCTCATGTGTGTTGTTAACACAGTAGTTAACTAAAAAGTATGAACTCCAACTGGTGTAAATGAGCCACCAGAGTGCAAGTAACTATTTATGTTCATGTCATCAATGATCACCAATGATATCAGCTAAGACCAAAAGAAGGGACTGGTTGGAGAACTAGCACTGGCTTTTGACATGTCTAGGAGTGATGTTATTCTCGAGGAGCTTCCTCCTTCATAAGTTGTGGAGATGAGCTAGTGAACCCTGTTCATCTTCATGTCATACACTCCCAGACCTCCCAGAGACTGACCAAGTATTCTTCTTTTTTTTTTATTTTTACAAACATTAAAAAGAAAAAAGATCATTTTAAAGAGAAAAAGTAAATATACAGACCAAGTTAACAGCCTGGAAACATGCTAGCAAACTTACAGCACTAAGAATGTCACCACTATTCTTCGCTGTGATATAATCAACTCTGTCTGCCACCGGAGTAAAGGGAAGAGTTTCAACTTTTGTACGGTACTTTCTCTAGAGAAGAAAAAATAAAAAAATCCAAAACCAACAGTCAGATGACACTGGAATATTTTATAGATAGTACAGCAAAACTGAATGCATAGACAGGGCAAGAATGTTTACAGGGAAAGAAAAACTCTCCATATATAATCAATGTTGTGGAAATAGTCCTGTTGTATTTTTTATTTTAAATAACATTGACACATTTAATCATTACTTTAGATTACAAATAGCCTTAAGAAAATTTTAGTATCAAAACCCAACTTGTTACCTCATTCAGGAGATCTCCAGCATATTTGACGTGGTTGATTCCAACGGAATCATTCGGCAGCCATCCAATACCCCGTAGCCATTCTAAATCAGATTTATAAATAGCCTGGGAAAACAAAACAGGGTTCATGCTGTGAGCTACAGTTCCCTGTATAATCCAGTAAGATTCATAAATAATGTCACTTCCATCCACTAGTTAAAAGTAGAGCAGTAATTCCAATGTGAGTGCTATATGTGAATTTAACTGGCATATACTTTGCATGCCTAATAAACAGCAAATCTAATTCACTGAACCCAGCAAATGCTCCCACTACTTAGAGCTGAATCAGACTGAGAGAGACAATACAGTAATAAGTTAAGCAAAATTTTTGTGTTAACTTACATCACTCTGAAGATCATAGGCTCTCCTAGCCTGTATGACATCATTCTGATCTGGAAGACAGATCCACTGATGCAAGTAATGACGATAATCAACATCACTGACCAAAGACTGGCCATGTTTAGCAGACAGGATTGAGAGCATGTCTACTGGCAGGTGGCACTGTGTCCTCCACTTGGCAAAGTGCTTCTTGTATTCCAGTTCACTCTGAACTTTGCCTATGCCAAGGGCAAACTGCATTTTTGTATCTGCTTGTGCATTTGGAACGCCAACATAATGTCCTTTCTGCTTCTCGTGATCCAGTTTGTATTTATACTGGGTAAAGAGTAAAGATCACCATTACTAACAGTTATTATGAAATAGCTCTTAAAGTGTGTGAAGAGCTAGATGCTTCTTTTGGCACTTACATCACTAGCAATTTCCCTAGAAGCTTTGGCTGCCTTGATGGGGATTGCATCTGCTCTCAAATCATAGCTGGTCTTCAAGTCATCCCAAGCTTCTTTATACAGTTTCTGGAAAGACAGAAAAATGTCACACATATGCTAAAGACTCTGGCATCTGCCATTAAAGAAACACACAGTTTACTGCCATTTGTTTGCTGAAAAAACATGAAAATATTTTGTGCACTAGTCCTGCTTACTGCCTTTCAAAAATGTACAGCACCAGTAACATCAGTTTTGCAGCCTGTATTGCACAGAAGGGTGTTTGCAAAAGTTTAGAAAATATTTACATGCAACAAAATATTATTTTGATGCTGCATGATATTAATAATTTTCAAACAGCTGTATGTGAGCTTTCATTTTAAAATGCCTGTAACTACCTTGTGAGTGCTGAGTAGCAAGAAGGGAATGTTGCAAACAATGTACAAGGACAGACTTCAGTGTGACTTAACATTTTAAGTATCTTCTCAGAATGTTAAAATTCACAGGATACACCTACTATTTTACAGAAAAGTATAAAACAGGAAGATAAACATACCTGGCTATAATTAACAGCATTGGTCTTGGCTAGGTTGATTTCAGGTGTGTCTGGCATTATATGGATCATAGTCTTGTCCTTTTCCCAGGCTTCTTTGTACTTGGACTGTTAAAATAGTTTATTTTTATATTAAAATTACTTACTAATCAATAACATAAACCCCATAAATGGTGAATTATCATCTCTAGAAAACCAGAGAGTTGTCTGGAGAAGCATTAACCTTAACTTAAAATAGCACTGATCAATTTTATATTCCAGCAGTGAGACCCCTCTTTAACTGTTTATAGCCTTGAAACAAGTTTAAGAACATTGGCACGTACAATGCTGACTTGTTCAGCATTCACTTTAGCTAGAAGAACATCTGGAGCATCAACCACACTGGTGTACTTGAGCTTCTCGATGGGTGTACGATACACATGATCACTCAGGAGGTCCTGGGCGTTCTTCACTCTCTTAACATCTGGAGATTCATTAGGCAACCAGCCAATTCCACGGAGCCACTCTAGGTCTGACTTATAGATAGCCTATAGCAGATATGGTCAGAAAAGAAAAACACTGTTTAAAGTGCCTGGCTTAATTATTTAACACTATTCAAAGCAGTATATGTTTTAGAAAATGTCATATGAACTAGAAGTAAATCCTTTTTACATAGCAGAGATGTTTAGTGTGGTAAGTAAAATACTATTTGGGAAACAGGCTTTCAGTTTACTCCTTATACAATATATTCTAAACCTTGTGACATTTGATAGAGGGAAAATAACTGAACAGAATTGCCATTAATAATGATATTAAGTATTAAGATCTTAAAACAGTCTTCCTGTCTCTTCCAAAACACCAATTCCTCCACTTAATTAAAAAAAAAAACCCACAGTGTACCAGGAAATTTGATTTAAAGGAGGGCAATAAAGGTTATAGGGGTAACAGGGACTGAGGCTATCCAGTGTAACTCCTGAAAGGTATCACACAATGTTATTTAAGTTATCAAGAAAATTCTTTAGTGAGGAATATGAACCTCACCTTCAAAGCTTATAACTGAAACAGAGGAAGAGTGACTGATATCGAGTGATAAGCAGCAACAAGAAGTCAGGAAATGAGCTGCACTCAATCTTCCTGCTTTGAGATCAGCCACTGAAACATCTTAGCTGCTATCTTACATAGTTTTCTTGCAATTACAGAAATTTCTAGGTCAACTCAAACAGGAGTAAAAAAATCCAGCTGATCCTAAAGTAGCAAGCGGATCCTATTTCATAAGTCCCATCAGAGAGACAAATGCTTGATCCTCTCCGATCCCAAAACTCCAAAAGAATATGTAACATAGCAGATACCTACTAAAGATTTTATAAAATTTAGAGGCAATATTTTTAAAGGATAAATAAAGCAGTTAATAGCAGTAGCAAGAGAAATAATGAAGAAAATAAACATTTTGTGACTATAACATTGAACTATCAAAACAAGATTAAAATACTTGAAGTAGTAAGAGTAGTATCTGCCACAACTCCACACAAACATACGTCGCTCTGCAGGTCATAGGCCTTCCTGGCATGGATCACGTCGTTCTGGTCAGGAAGGCAGGTCCACTGGTGAAGGTACTGGCGGTAGTCAACATCGCTGACCAGCGTCTGGCACTCCTTGGCTGCCTGCACCGACATGGCGTCCACCGGGATGTGGATCTGGGCCTTGGACTCATGGTACGCCTTCCTGTAAAGCCGGTCGTTCTGCAGCGACATGGCGCGCGCAGCCCACGACAGCTTGGGATCCTCCTTGGCCGTTTTGCACCCGATGTAGTGGCCTTTCTCCTTCTCATGTGT
>VXBZ01006691.1:4392-41696 GCA_013399135.1 Heliornis fulica
GGGGGAGGTGTTTGAAGAGCTGTTTGTACTTCTCATCCCCGACTCTGGTCTCTCTGGGTGTGCAGGGCAGTGTCAGAAATTAGAGAGTTTCTGTCCTTTCTCCTGTGTTGAGTCTGTTGTGCCCGTGATGCTCATTGTGGAATGATCTCTCCCTGTCCTTATCTCACTCCTCAGCCTCTCAACATGTATTTTCTCCCCTGCCCAGCTCAGAGGGGAGTGTTACAGTGACTTTGGTGGGAGTCTGGCCTCCAGCCAGGGTCAAACCTCCACAACATAACACCCAAAGGTGCCAGAGCATGCTCTGTCCTGGTGGGCACATTAATATAGATAACCCTTGGTTATTGTGTCATTATCTGTCCCCTCAAAATCACCATGAGGCAGATGCAGACATCACCAATGGTTATCACTTTATCCAGATTTAAAGGGAAAAACCAAGGCAAAGGTGGGGACACAGAGGCAGCATACCATCACAGTGACAAAGGGTTTCAAAGCCTGACACACTGCAAGGACAACTGTGCCCCCTTTCCGTGGTGGTAGCTCAGTCTGGTTTTCTTCATTTCATCATTTTCTAACATTTTCTTAAACAGCTCTGTAATGGGCTTCTCCCCTTTTTGAAACTTCTCAAGTAAGGTGCATTTGTGATGGTATAATCTTTCTCCTTTTGACAATCATATCATTCTTTAACCCCTACTTCCAGAGTTATCCTAGTGTCCATCTTTGAATCCTACTGATAGCAAACTTGTATCTTGCTGCAGCTTCGTTGATCTTAAGGATGGAGTCTGTAAGTAGCAGTGATATCTTTCATTAGACCAGCTGGTATAGCTGAAAAACTGAGACATGTTTTTCAGTGCACAAATAAACAAATGCATATGTTGCACTAATAAGCCACTATCCCCGAGGAGCTACGGCGACGAGCGAAGTGGCTCAGCCATTTCGGCGTGACTTGGCCATCAAAATGCATGGAAAGTTTTGTCTCTTACTTCACCGTAACCAGACTCCAGCTGCTGTGGGGTGAAGTATTGCTCCATTCCCTGCCTCACTGCAATGCCAGGGAGAGAGGAACATCACCTCTGACTTACAGGTTAACTCATCTGACAGTACCTGAAGAGGAGAAGGGAATGCTCTTTCCAAGGGAGTTTATCTCACTGCATCTAAGGTGAAAAAGGGAAGACAAGAAAGGGAGAGTGAACTAAAAATCAGGACCCAAAGCAAAAAAAAAAAAAAAAAACAACTGGGAGCAAACTACAGTTCTTTTTGTGAAAAGCCCGGGAGTCCCTATGCCTACATACTGACCTTGATATGAAGTAGTTAGTTGTTATTAAATAGTTCCCCTGTTTGTACAGGAAAGGGTGTCATTCAAAGGACGTGCATTCTCCATGTCTGCCTCTGTTCCCTATCCTATTTGCCATGTTCCTCCATGTATCTGCTTTTAACAGCTGAAGCTCTTTGGTGCAGGGCAGTCATCAGGTTGCACTGATGCTGTGACTAGGTTTCAGCAGTGTCTCACCCTGTCAGCGGTCCCACTGAAGCCAGCAAGGATATTACTGATGCTGTTTGAGTAAAGATACCATCACAGCTCACAGCCAAATGCCTGTGAAGCATTTAAATATGACTGAAGAATAAACATTTGTAAGCAATAAGATTATTTCTAAGTGAAAGTAATGTTGAGTATTCTATAATGGTGTCATCCTCAGCTAGGATTCCTGGATGCCATGAAAGCTAAAAAGTGCTTGTTCAAGGGTTTTATGAACTAGAAAATGTCGCAGCTGTGCATATCCCAGACCCAGCCATTCATATCCTAACCCAAAATCCACTGAATGGATTGACTTGAGACATGTTTTGGTTTTCCTTTCTCAGTAAGGGCAATAAATCAAGCTAAGTTAAAATTTTTATAGCTACAGCTGGTTTTGACTTATGTAAATACAACATTTCAATCACAACATATGGGAAAAGCATATTTTCTTTCCTTCACTCACATAACTCAGAAACTGCTGTCCTGATTTTTCTGAAGCTCTTCAGAAATTATTTTCTTTTGGTTGGAAGCTACAGACAGGAAATTCAAACCATTTTCAATTTGTTCAATTGAAAGACCACTGAGCAAATGAAGAAGGTGGAATTGGAGATTTTAACTACTTGCTTGCTAGCAAGACCTGTACTGGTAAATATTTATAAGATATCTCAAGTTCAAAATTATGATAATGTATTACCTGGGCTTCTCTCTAAAAGAGTATGCCTGAAAAAGTTACAGTATATCAGTATCTTCTTTTTTTTTTTTCCAGCTCCTGCCTTGCTCGTTGTGCTTAAAGCCACTTTGTGATGTGATTCCTTTTCTGCAGACACAATTCAAATCCATGTGAACTCAATTGCATCCTGATGGAAGTGAGCTGTCATTATCTCATCTTCTGCTTTGGAAGCATCAACACATCAGAGAGGCCAGTCACAATGAGGTTTTAAAGTGTCCTCACCTGCCTGCTACCATGGGCTGGGCAGCTGCTGAACCCATGTACAGAGTCTTGGGGTTGCAAAAAAAGTGCAGGAACAGTACACATCCAAAGCTCACTTAACCCCAAAGCTTTTTTATCTCCCCTTTCTCATTATTTAATTTTTCTGGACATGTTCTGCAGGTTCTGCAGCACTGAAATACAAGTGGACTAATTGCCTTATTCCTGAGACCCTCCTGTACAAAACCCTGCACCCAGCCCTGCCTGCCTCCTCTACCCTGCTCCAGGGGACAATAGTAGCCCATTGCAAGGGATGGGTGCCCGTGACAGTAGCTGGTAAGTGGTCTCCCCCCTTCAGCTCAAGCCACAAGTTTTTCCACCTGATTTTCTTCACCTGTCCAGTTGAGGAGGGCACTATGGAGTGGCTGGGTGGGTGATGGGCAGCCTGCCACTGTCACACACCTTCCTCACATGGTCTCCAAGGTGAGCCTGGCTGCACTCCAAGCCCAGCTAGAGGACTAATGGCTGCTGCTGGGCCCTGGACAGCTGTGGCTGTGAACCCAAACATGTGCTTGCAAGGTTGTTGGTACCATTAGAGGACACGCTGCATCTCGGATGTGAATAATGAACACGTGCATAATGAAACTGTGGGGCACCTTTCCTGAGGCTGAAATCTGTAGATGGATCGAAATGGAATTTAAATGCATGTATAAAGGATACAGAGATTGTTATTAGCTATTGTGGTCTGAAGGTGGCAATTGCTGGCACAGAAAGTACTGAATGGCTGGGAGGTGGAAGCCAGCACTGCCTAGGACAGGCAAAGCATGCAAGGGAGCCTGCTCAGAATCTGCTTGGCCTTGCAGCCCACCTTAGGCTTCACTTGTCGACCAGTGCCATCAGCAGACTGCTGAGCCAGACAAACCTTTGATCCTGCAGATGAAATAGCTCATCTTGCAGTCTCATATTGAACAGGAAGGTGTCCTGCTTCCAGCTAGGATAGAGTTAATAGTTTCTACAGCTTTTTGTACATTTCTCCACTTGAAACAACACAGTTCAGTCCCTCTAAGATGAGTTCTGGGAGTCTTTTATTTCTCACTCATAACACAGGAGTTCCATTTGGGACCTGAATTCTAGAATAATATCTTCACAGAAGAGTGGCAGTTATTTTTATTGTCTGAACTACAAAGCATATATAAGGATATATAAGGAGGGGTATATGAATCTCTCTTTCTTTCCTTCTTTGCTGGCTCTGGTAATTCAAGGACTCAGGTAGCCCTACCCATTTACATCTTCATTTGTGATGTCATTTGCGACATCATTTGCAGTTTTGTACAGGTAGGTGAGTGCCAGCTCACACACGCTCCCCATCATCTGCCATCCTGTGCCTGGCTGCAATGCACAGCCCTGTGTCTGCAGGCAGCTGCCAGCCTGGGTCTGAAACACTGCCACTGTGGGAGTGCCTGCTCCTCTGCCTCGCTCCTGCTGCAGCAGGAGCCTCTGAGCTGCTGTCAGCATGAACCCCGACACCTGCTCGATCACAGCTCCAGGGGCTGACTATCAGGCCCTTTCTTCTGTTATCAGCTTTGGAAATTGTCATGGTTGAGACCAAGTAGTTTTGTCATCATGGCTATGGTCTGACTATTCTTTAACTAAACCAGTGTTAAATTGTCCCTCTCTTACCACATATATGTACACTTGACTCATATCACACCCATGGTTCCCTGTTTGCCACAGTCCTGATGAGTTATCACCTTGCAAAGGAGCTGTTCTGAACGACCAGCTGATGCTCAGATGGAGCAGAGACCATATTTTCAGGGGGTGCTAGCTTGCACATCCTCCTCCTGCAGCACACCTTCTCCTGGTGCTGAAGTGTTGGTGCAGAGTCCATCCCAAATCAATGTGTTCCTGGCTGCAGCTCACTGCTGCAGAGTAGGAGAACAACCCTCCCCAATCTTTTACTTTTCTGTTTTTCTCAGTTTTTCTTTGCGCCTTTTTAAGAGAGAGCAAAATTTCCCCCACAATGGTAATATCTAGGTTTTCATGTTGGAGAACAGCTGTATTTACTCGACTTCAGAGTATCTTTACTGACAGATTTATCTTTTGCATCATAAAATACCTATTTGGGCTTTAAAAAGTGCAATGACTGCTTCTTTGAGACTTGCAGCAATAGGCCATTTTCATTTGAAAGACATTTTCTCAAAGCTAAACATACTATTTTACACATCTCTGCTACCCCAATTCTCTGTGTGTAAGGGCCTCTGAGCAAAAGGTGTTGTCTGGAGCACACAGCAGAGATCTGCATAACTCAGTTACTCCCATACTATGTTTTTCTGCTCCTGTTCCATGAGGGCTGTATTCACATCTCGCACCAGGAAGCTGCTGGGACTTTCCTGTCAGATGGGTAAGTTGTATCTCTGTATATGGTGTTGTTACATCTGGCAGGCACATACTTCACTTTCTCAGCATGAAAAACGGGTGCTGGGAGCCAATCCCATTAACTCACCCCTTATGTTTTGGGTTTTGCCATAAGCCAAGTCCTCGGGGAAAGACACCTTGTGTGTCAGGGTGATGCATCACCAGGCTGGTGGGAAGCATTGAGGCGGTGTACAGGGCTGGTCTGCCCTGAGCAAGGAGGGTTACAGGGCCATGGGTGGGACAAGGCTGGCCAGGCTTGGCAAAGGCAAGCTTGGCTGAAGTTTTGTGATGCCAAATGGACAAATGCTTGGCCAGAGTGATGGGGAGGTGTGTGATCAATATTGTCCTTACCTTAATCCTGTGCCCTGCAGATAGCAGCGTGACAGCACCAATGCAGCACGTGGGCAGTCCTGCCAGGAAAGGCATCCCCCAGCATGGGGGAACCCCCACAGGCACCCCCAGATTCCAGCAGATTTCTAGCATGAGTGATCCCTCCAGTCACAGAGTGAGGGAGTGGGGTCTGACACCCTTCGACTCCAGGCCAGCGCTAGAGGAGAGATGTTGCAGTGAACTGCTTCTGCCTAATGAACTGCTCCTTTTGCTCTGCAGCAGCAGATAAGAGCAATTAAACACTAGATTGCAGATTAATGATTACTGCAAAACCATGCTAGCTCATGGTGACAAATTTGTATAAATATTCACCATGGTGGTAGGTGAGGTGTTCAGGCAGTGATGGACCCTTTGTGTGGCAAATCATTCAAAGACAATGCCACGGAAGAGCGTCTGGTGCTTGTCAGACTCATTAATTATCACTGTAGATGAATTTGGAAGAAAGACCAGCTTATGTACGTTATGTCACACTTGCCAAAGGTTGTTTTGGGCCAAGTTGCCACACAGAAAACACAGCAGACTCTGAATGTGGAATTTCCACCTTGGGAGGGCACTTCCTTTGTTGTGTTGCATCCATGGAATAGCAGCCTGACTTAGAGCTGGCTTTTGTCTTTGTCTTTTTATTGGAAATTATGAGGAGAGTTATGTGATGACACATACCCACGACCTCTGACTCTCACTTTCTTTTGTGTTCAACTCTTGCCTACTATCCTTGGAGACAGCAAGCTGGCCTAAGTGGATTCAGGGTCTGATGGTCTAAGAATGCCCATTAATAAAGAATGGTGTGAAAGAGATGACATTTCTGTCACTTATATTGAAGTGCTGGCCAAATTATCTTCTTTTATTTTGAAGTGCTCTGATATACAGCCCAAGTACTGTTTGAGATACCCAAAGACATTTCTCGTGCTCTAATTGGTATAAACAGGCTTGGTCATGGCCTTTTTAGCATTACAAGAAAACTGCCTACACACTACTGGAAAGGCAGAGAATGTAAAGGTGCTGACTGGAGTGAAGAATATCTGGATTGCTGTTCTGCAGTCTCAATGGATTTTACAGAGCAGCTGTATTCTGAGGATTCTGGGGGGGCAGGGAGGGGGGCAGAGTTTGCCTCAAAGTGTTTTGCTAGTGCCTACAAGAACCTAGTGTGAAGCATGGGTAAGAGATTTAATAGATTGCTCTAATATGGCTAAATCTTAAAAAATCATTCAAGGATTCTAGCTGAGTTTGTGTCTGAAAAGTCAATGTGAAGTATAACAGTGTCCTAGACTGCAGGAGATGAATGTTTGGTACATTGTGCTACAGTAACTGATGGAACATCTCTCAGGATGGACAGGGTAACCAAAATCATGGATTACTGTTAGGAAATCTTGCTTTATTTTAAGCAAAATTTTAAGCAGTAGCTCATCAACAACATAAAAAGATAACTGGATCTAAACTGATCTCACATCCACTTTCCAGGTCATTTCATATACCTGTAATCACATATAGATATCCATATAACAGGAAATTAATTAGATGTCAGCTATGCCCCCTCATCAAGGGCATTTAAGTCTTAGCAATGTCTTCAGTACTTTTTGGATCTGGCCTCTGATTAGTACAGACCCAAATACAGATAGTCCTTGAACAGTAATAAGTATTTGAAAAGACAAACATGCCTCAGCATGAATCATTATAACCTATAAAATGCATATAATAAATCTATTTTAGTTCCTGTAAATTCCACATCTCAGGAGTCATTAGCAAAGACCCATGCAAGCATGGTTCATATAGGGAGTGCATTTATGGTGCCCCCCAGGTCTGGGAGGCCATAGGGGGGTGGCATTTCCAGGGCCAGAATGCTGGTCTCTCCCTTCTCCCACTCTCCCAACCTGCTGCAGCTCTCACAGTCTTCACTCAGCAGGTTTGTATATAACTGTGTCTCACCCAAAGACACCCAACAGATGAGTTAGCTGAGCAGTAATGGTCTCCTGGATATACGAGGTCTTTTAGTGAATGGGAACTTTTCAAACCCTTCTTTTAAGATGCAGACAGTGCCAAAGATTATGAAATTTTACTCTTTAAAGTGACATAATAGTGTGGCCAGCAGCAGTAGGGAAGGGATTGTCCCATTATCCTCAGCTCTGGTGAGGCTGCATCTTGAGTGCTGGGTGCAGTTCCAGGCCCCTCGCCACATAAAGGATGTTCAGATGCTGGAACGCCAAGTACCAGGTCCTGCACTTTGTTCACAGTGACCCCAGGCAGTGCTACAGGCTTGGGGCAGTGCCTGGAGAGCTCCCCAGAGGGAAAGGACCTGGGGGGGTGTTGGTTGGCAGCTGACTGAACATGAGCCAGCAGTGTGCCCAGGAGGCCAAGAAGGCCAAAGGCACCCTGGGCTATGTCAGGAATGGTGTGACCAGCAGGAGCAGGGAAGGGATGGTCCCGTTGTCCTCAGCTCTGGTGAGGCCACACCTCAAGTGCTGGGGGCAGTTTTGGGCCCCTCACTACAGAAACGATGTTGAGATGGTGGAGCGTGTCCAGAGAAGGGTGATGGAGCTGGGGAAGGGTCTGGAGCACAAGTCCTGTGAGGAGGCTGAGGGAGCTGGGGAAGGGTCTGGAGCACAACTCCTGTGAGGAGGCTGAGGGAGCTGGGACTTTTGAGTCTGGAGAAAAGGAGGCTAAGGGATGCCTTCTCACTCTCTCCAAGTCCCTTCAAGGAGGGTGCAGAGAGGTGGGGTCGGCCTCTTCTCTCAGGTAACAAGCCATAGGATGAGAGGAAATAGTCACAAACTGCCCCAGGGGAGACTGAGGTTGGACATCAGAAGAATTTGTGTCCTGAAAGGGTTGTCAGGCGTTGGGACAGGCTGCCCAGGGCAGTGGTGGAGTCCCCATCCCTGGAGGGATTGAAAAGGCCAATAATAAGGTGCTGAAGGACATGGGCTAGAGGTGGGCTAGGCAGGGTTAGGCTGTGATTGGATTCGATGATTTTGAAAGTCTCATCCAACCCAAGTGATTCTATGATTCTATAAGGTGGAATCGTGCTTATTTCACCCCAGTGACTCTCTCCTGAATGTGCCCAGACAGTATATAAAGACATGAGCTCTTTTTCACTCATCAACTCTGAAAATTTGCCTTGGAATCCTGCTTTGTCACCTGCAGTCTGCCAGTCTGTTTTAATGGCTTAGCTGGGCAAGTGGTTACCTAGAGCCTTACCTGGGAGCACAGTGTGCAAGAAACACCTCAGCCCCTTGAGGCTGCTCAAAGCTCCACTCCCAGCAGCCAGAGCAGATATTTGCACCCATGTCTTGGGCAGTAAAGTCCCAAAATGCCTAATGCTTCCCTGCTGTGCCTGCACCAGCACTACTCTGTCTGTCATACCCCATGACTTGTTTAGGATTTGCAATAATTATATGTAATTAGGGTCATCTTTCCCAGCTCCATGCTGTGTGATAAGCAGTGACCAGCTTCTAAGGTGGAGGTGCCCAGCACACCTGTGCCAAGCACGGGGGAGGAGGATGCCTGGCCAGCTGTGTTAGCCCCAGTCACTTCCAGTGGGGTAAATCATAGAATCCTTAAGGTTGGAAAAGACCTCTAAGATCATCCAGCCCAACCATCGCCCTACCACCCATATTACTCACTAAACCGTGTCCCTAAGTACCTCCTCCAACCCTTCCTTAAACATTCTGAGGGACAGTGACTCCACCACCCCCCTGAGCAGCCTGTTCCAGTGCCCAACCACTCTTTCTGAGAAGAAATGTCTCCTCATTTCTAACCTGAACCTCCTCTGGCACAACTTGCAGACATTCTGTCTTGTCCTACTGCTAATTATCTGCGAGAAGAGGCTGACCCCCAACTCACCACAACTTCCTCTGAGGTATTTGTAAAAAGCAATGAGGTTTCCCCTCAGCCTCCTCTTCTCCAGAAACAGGCCCCAGAAACCTGTTACTGCCAGGTCCATAGGCAGAGGTAGGAGCAGACACATTTTGTAGAGCACTGAGCTCCTGCTCCTGCTCCTAGCTTTTCAGGGAGCCAAGAGCAGGAGCATTCAGAGAGATGGGCATAGCAGGAATACTCACATATGGTGCTTGCTCTTGTATTTCGAGTTAATCATGTCATTTGGTTCAAGCTCTCTGCAGACCTGACCCAAGGGAAGCCAATGGAGCAGAGAATTTGGCTATTTTATTTCATTTAAATTTTTGTCAGGGTTTTTTGCTTGCCTCCTTGACTTCACCTCTCCCCCTGGTGGGACAGCACTTACCTGAGCTGACAGGGCACAGGGCTAAGAGAGCAGGCCCCATTAACCACACTGTGATCAGTTCTTCTGACTTAAAATCCCACGGACTACCAAATTAATTTAGAACAGATTAAATCACATTTACAAGGGTGCTGGGTGCTGCAACAAGCAGTTTGCTGGTGGGATTCTCATTCTTTGCAATGGTATATTGTGTTAAGCTCACCATATCTTTCTCCACAGGAATGAAAAGCTGGAATTTAGCCCTGATGTGGCTAAATGGTAAATATATATATCCATGTGTACTGCAGCCCAGGCCTCGATACCCTGGTGAGGTCGCTGGCTCAGTGCCAGACAAGGTCATGGAAGAACTGCTCTCATTTATCCACAGCCAGGGAGGAGCAGGTGTGACAACTCACAGGAATGTCTTGTAGCACAGCAATCTCCCCAAAAGTCTTTACTCTCACCTCCATGTTCCTAAGCTGTCCACAAAGCAAAGCCATCCACTGTTCAGGTGTCCTCTCTCCTTTCTCTCTTTACACCAGCCTTCAGCAAATCTCTGGATGGATGCTCCGATAAACCTCAGGCTATGAGCTCCCATAGCAAATGCCTTGTGCCTTGGCCTATAAAAGAGAAGTTTCCTCTTGAGATTAATCTTTAAAATGCAATGCTTTGTTCTTTGCATCCTCCTTTAAGTGTCACTTCTGCTCTGCCACGTCCAGCCAAGTTGACCAGCTTGGGCCTGTGATAAGGAACAAATCCTAAATAGAAACATCTCCATATCATCTCCTTGCCATAACCCTTACTGTGCAATTCTCAGATGATTTTTCAGCATGTGGGAAAGAGCAGACATTTTTCGGGGTCTTTCAGCATGTGATCTCAAGAGATTTAAGAGAAACAAATGTATTTATTATTTATTCCATTTTGGTTTGACACCTAACCGACGGCAAAGTTCTAGTTCAGGATCTGGAATTTCTCTGCACATCAACCAGCAAGAAACGGGTGCTTTGCAATTAGCCTTTCCAGTTACTAATTACAATGTAATTTCTATTTTTTCATCTGCTATGAAGGTACTGAAGTAAGGAAAAGTTGTTCACGGTTTCTTAAGCAGAAAGATTGTTAAGCAGTCTTCTGGAAGGCAAGCCATACCACCACACAAGGAAATCTTTCTTTTCATCTGGTCCTGACTCCTTCCTTCACACTTTGAGCTGCAGACCTGAAGGCTGCCATGATGGTGCCAAGAAATTCTGTAGGCTGATGCACACAGAGTCATCATCACCTCAGATGTATGGACAGGTATACATGGATGATGAAACCAGGCTCAGGCTCAGGGTATCTCTCTTATTAGCTCTAACAACTTCAAAGAATTTGCACCCACTTGACTAAAAAAATGGCTAAAGGTAACAGAATGAATGTAGATGAAACATCTCCTCATCCTCTGTTTCTTCATCTGAGGTAAATGAGAAAGGAGAGTTGGCTGTAACAGATGTGGAGATGACTGAGGTACTGAGTGAGTTCTTTGCCTCGGTCATCACTGGCAGCCGGGATTCTCATAATTCTCAAGTCCCTGACCCTGGCATCCCTGAGGGTCTAGGTGAGAACTGGGGGAGTAAATCCACACCACCACCACCACCCCCCACAGTGGAAGGGCAGTCTGAGATCGCCTCATGAGACTGGCTGTGTACAAATCCATGGTGCTGGGTGATGTGCATCCCAGGGTCTGGAAGGAGCTGGCTGATGTGGCTGCCAAGCTGCTTTCCATCATATATGAGAAGTTGTGGCTGTCAGACGAGGTCCCCAGGGACTGGGGAAAGGGTCACATCACTCCTGTTTATAAGAAAGGGGGCAAAGAGGACCCAGGGAACTACAGGCTAGTGAACCTCACCTCTATGTCTGGGAAGATCATGGGACAGATCCTCCTGGATGACATGTTAGAGCACATGAAGGATGAGCACATGACTCTGAACAGGCATCACAGCTTCACCAAGGGAAGGCCGTGCCTCACCAATCTGGTGACCTTCTGTGATGCAGTAACAGCATTGGTGGATAATGGGAAGGTGACTGATATCATCTACTTGGACTTGGTCAAGGCCTTTGACATGGTCTCCCACCACATCCTTATCTCTAAATTGGAGAGATGTGGATTTGGTGAGTGGATAACCCAGTGGATAAGGAGTTGGTTGAAAGGACGCAGACAAAGGGTTGTGGTCGATGGCCCTATGTCCAGGTGGAGGCCAGTAACTAGTGGTGTCCCTTAGGAGTGTATCTTGGCACCACTGCTCTTTAGCATCTTTATCAATGACATCGATGATGGAATTGAGTGGGGACTGGACAGACTGGACAAGTAGGCCTGGGTGAACGTCATGAGGTTCAACACTGCAAAGTGTGAGGTCTTGCACTTGGGCAGGAGGAATCCCAGACAAGAACCAGGCTGGGAGAAGAGCTCCTGGAGAGGAGCCCTGCTGAGAAGGACCTGGGGGTCCTGGTGGGCAAGGAACTGACCATGAGCCAGCAGGGTGTTCTTGCAGCTTGGAAGGCCAATGGTCTCCTGGGCCCCATCAGAAGAGGGGTGGCCAGCAGGGACAGGGAGGGGATTGTCCCTCTCTACTCTGCCCTCGGGAGGACCCATCTGCAGTCCTGTGTCCAGAGCTGGGGCCCCCAAGTCAAGAGAGATGTGGAGCTGTTGGAGAGGGGTCAGAGGAGGTTGTGAAGATGCTCAGGGGGGCTGGAGCACCTCCCCTGTGAGGATGGGCTGAGGGAGCTGGACTGATTCAGCCTGGAGAAGAGAAGGCTGTGGTGGGACCTCATTGTAGCCTTCTGGTACTTAAAGGGAGCATATGGACAGGAGGGGAATCAGATTTTTACAAGAGTAGATAGTGGTAGGACAAGGGGATTGGATTGAAGCTGGAGGAGGGAAGGTTTAGATTGGATACCAGTGGGAAGTTCTTCATGGAGAGAGTGGTGAGGGGCTGGGACAGGCTGCCCAGAGAGTTGGGGGATGCCCCAACCCTGGAGGTGTTCAAGGCCAGGTTGGATGTGGCCATGGGCAACCTTGTCTAGATCCAGACCTGGAGGTTGGTAGCCCTGCCTGTGGCACAGGGATTGGAACTCAATGATCCTTGGGGTCCCTTCCAACCCAGACCATAATGTGTGTGATTCTGTGTGAGCAGTTTATAAATTCAAGGTAAGTATATCTTTCCACCAGCTTTGCACAGTTCTAGTCTCTCAGGATGAATAAATTTCTTTGATGGGTGAGTTAAAACATCATTATTTTTTTCATTATCATGGTCATCAGTATAAATGCAGAGGTGTAGGGGTTTTGCCCAAGCTTTTAAATTTTCATGACAATTTTACTAAGCTATTTTATACGTTATTAAGCACACTTGTGATTTGTTTCAACCTACACTTTAATGTGATGTTTTAAGTGAGTGTTCCTAGAAGAGGGCAAAGAGAGCTGGTGCACAGCAGACCCAGCTCTGGCCTTGAGCTTCTCCACTGCTGGGCATAACGGTTGTGCTGAAGACAGGCCAGGCCATGGAGCCTGAGAGTGCATTTTTCTTTCACTGACACTTCCTTTTGTGATTCTTTTGAAAATCCCAGCCTAAGGGATTAGTAGAATTGATCATTCTTGAGGATCAGGACACCTGTTTTGCTATGACTCAAATGGTTTGGTGAAAACAGGAACTGTGCAGGTGAAATAATTCCTTGTTGTGGCTGTTTCTAGGAACCAAGGTCAATGCTTGTACTTATTTTTTTAACACAACTTTTCAGTGTTTCTCAAATTTGTCTCCCATAATAAATCAGATTCTTTTCTTTCAATTACTGTAATGTAAAAAGTTGTCTTGCATGTACAAACTACTCCTCCCCTCTCTTCTCCCCAGCTTTCAGATTTAGTGTAAAGGACCAAACCCTGAGGATTTTTATCAACTCTTCCCAAAGTTAATGGGAGCTTCTCTTGCCAAAAAACTTTCTGAAATATTCAGGGACTTCAGGATTAGATTTGAGTAGCCTTCTGAGGGCAGGATAATGCATCACACGAGAGGCTGGTGCCAGCCTCCTAGTCTTATTTTACGTGTTTCCTTTACTCACCCCAAGGATTCCTTCATTTCCTCCACATTTCTCTTCCCTCCTCTGTGTATTTTTGTAATAGGCACTCAACATGTGTGTTACTGTTCTTTACAAAAGTGCCAGTTATCTATCAGGCTATTCCCCTCCCCTTAAGCCTCAATAATTTCTTGTTTTTCTGATAAGAGATTTGAGGCAGGAAGGGTTTTTCCCTCTTCTTTTATGCTGTACACTATGCTGTGTCCAACAGGCCCTTCAGATCTCAAGCACACCATTAGAAAAACCTCACACTCCATATCCCAAATGGGTCACTTCCCCAGTCTAGTGCTGAAATCCTTTTAGCTAATACTGTTCAGGTGACTTAGTACTAAATTGTATTTTAGAAAGATATGGTCTGCCCTTTACTTTTTCATGGGGCTACCATTCAGTCAATTTTAAAGTTGTAATTCTTTTTCAGGGTTGCCATGGAAACAAGTGGGTCTTCCACTGTTGCCTTGTGAAAACGAGAGGAGTGCTCATACATCATTTTACTGCTCCTGGGTCGTTACCCAGTGCCGCTGTTCTGGGCTTCTCCTCTCCTGCCATGTGTTAGCAGGGGCAGAGCCTCGAGCTGGTTTAGCTCTCTGAGCACCACCAGTCAATTAGTTCAACTGAAGTCAGATTTAAAGTGCGAGGGCTCCATTCGCTCCTTGCTCCCAGTGCTGTTAGCACCAACCCAATGACATGCTCCAGTTTGGGGGTTCTGGCCCTTTGAAGAACAGCTTTCCTGGAACCTGGGCATTGTAGTCCAAAGTGAAAGGATGGTGCTTCATATATAGGCTACATCCACATTAATTCCTGCTTCCTAGAAGGGATAAATGTCCTTAGCATAAAAAATACGCCTCACAGGCAGCTACAAGGACACCAGTAGAGGATAGACTGGGAGCCGTGGTGGTAGCCATTATCACAGCAGCTTTGAGAGTGGTCAGCCTTAGTAGTCTTCCCTTACCTTTTTGAAAATTCTCTGTGTGCTTTCAATAAGAAGCTTTTCCAAACCCAGAGCATAATGAAGAAACCCCCTCAGGTATGTCCACTGACTGCATTGTGTGTACTAGACATATACTGAACATAGGCTCTATATACATCTTAGAAAGTTACCTAAAGTTAAAATATATATAATGTTAAATATGTAATGCTATTATTACATTTATGTTCTTATACCTTGCCTAGTACCACAGCATTTAAATATTTGTAGTGGTGTGGTTAAAAGCTATCATATCTTTTTTTAATTATTTTTTCACTCTCAGAAAAAAATGTGCAAGGGAATATTTTGGAATTTGGATTGATTTTTTTTTTTAATGTACTACTGTAATTATTTTTTAAGGCAGGATTAAAAAAAGGTTTTTGTTACTTTAAGAGTTCATGCCACAAATCTGAGATTCCTTGAAGACTAGTCTTTTCTCCAAAAGTATCCAAGAAAATATTTGATTACAACATTTTGTATTGGTGAAAATCTGTTACCCTGATAGGACAAAGGGTAATGGTTTTAAAATAGAGGGAAGTAGATTTAGAAGTTAGATATTAGAATAAAGTTCTTTCCTGTGAGAGTGGTGGAACACTGGAACAGGTTGCCCAGGCAGGTGGTGGATGCCCCATCCCTGGAGACGTTCAAGGCCAGGTTGGATGAGGCCCTGAGCAACGTGATCTAGTTGGGGGTGTCCCTGCTTCTTGCAGGGGGGTTGGACTAGATGACCTCTGGGAGTCCCTTCCAAATCTAGCCATTCTATGATTCTATGATTTGAGATCATACAAAACTATCTGGGGTGCAGTTGTGGATTGTAATTAAGGTAAGTATAGAGTTACTTATAGGGAAAGGTTCCACGTTTGAAGACCAGGCCTCAAACCACTCCCAAACACAGACCACAAACACAGCCAAACTTGGTTCTTCCTGTGCCTCTGAGGCAAAGCATCATCAGCTAGACACATTAAGATTTTCTTCTATCACCTTATCAAGCTGATGGCTTTCATTCCACTGATTAATGTTGATCAGATAAGAGGCACCTCTGTTAAATATTGCTTTAGCAAAAGGTAATTAAGGAAAAAAAAGCATAGTGTGGAAGCATGACATATGTGTGCTACAGCACAACAGCAAAGCTCTACCAAATTCTATGATTCTAAACAAGCACATGGCTCAGATGAGGATGGTTCTCCTTGTTATTTTCTACTTCATTTATATGCTCCTTGGATCTGTATCTTGTTGTAATGCACAGAGAATGGGGATCAAGGACACTTTTCTCCTGGATAATATTTCTTCGTTTTCAGCTGTTTCCTCCATGCCTAAAATCTAACAGGACATTTTCAGCAGTAGATATGTACTGTGAGCAACCTACCTACGTTCTTCCACCAGGGGTCTGTTCAGCCCAACAGCACTGCTTGGCCAGCCTGTGGGAAGTTACACCCATATACCAACCAGATGAGGCGCAGTTCCACTCTCGTAGGCACAGTCACCACCACCTACACCACTGCTCTCCTGCCAAGTTAGAGGAAAGCCCAGCTGTAAATGGATCCCAGCAGTATGAGCTGCCATGCCTGCAGCACGCAGCTGGTGGTTGCTCTACCTGCAGCCTGGGTCGAGAGCTCCAGGACAAGGAGTGACAGTCTCAGGTTAGGAAGTGAGACCACATGTTATGATTATTTCCCTTTTCTGAACATTTTGACGGTGATCAGGATCACCATGACTCCTCAGAGTACCAACCCTGCATCACTAGCTCACAGACACTGGCAGGTAGGAGTGAAGCAAGGGGACATGGGCTTCACTGATGTACATTGTCTAAGGTTCTTTATCTGCCCAGCAATACCCAATGAGATGCTGTGAAGGTTAAGACTACTTGGAAGGCACATTGACTTCACCAAACACAAGATACTACCCATTTGAGAAGAGCTGTTCTTCAGGATTATCGAGTGCTAAATATACCCAGAACAGCAGTGTGCAACACCCATGACTGACCCAAACACTCCTCAGGTACTGTGTGTGGTTGGGAATGATGTAGCAGCTTATGTAAAGTGAGTGGGCTTACGGCTGCATCAGACAGATGTTGCAGTGGTGGAGTTTGTTATGTGTTTTAGTGTTGTCCAAGCAAGTCTTGGACCCAAGAATGTAGAGCAGGACTGCATGCTAAAGAGCAGGGCAGCAGAAGAGCTCGGAACAGGATGGACTGATGGTCCATTCAAGCTGCAAAATTATGTTTGTCTGCTTCTAGGAGTAAACTTGAACCTTACAGAAAGTGACTACCTTCATTTTATGATTGTAATGTACTAATAGCAACTCGTGGTATAACCTGCAGGGCTGGAAATAATGAGGGAACTGAATACAATACTCCCAGGGCATGGGTTTAAAGTGATAACTATTCAAGCGTAGCCTTTGACTAATGCAGTTGCTCTTGCACATCAAATAATGTCAAAAATGCCACACTTCATAAGGAAGGGCCATAAAACTTCATTGTGATCCCTCAGCCCAGAAATTCATGCTCAAAGGGCTAAAAAGTGTTTAAATCTGCTGTATTATGTGAAGGGAAATGGACAAAGGAATGAAAGATATTCCAGGTCACCTGCATTAAAAATGTGTCCTCCCTGGTCACTGTTTTTACAATACCATGTCCACACACATTGCTTTTTTTTTAACTGTACAAGTTTGTTTCTCCAATATTTTATTAGCCAGATAAGGCTGCTGGAGGGCAGCCAATAGAGCAATACTTTGAGAACAGCATGGATGCTTCTTAATGCATCCTGAGTGTCCCTCCAATCAAGCCACCTTGCAGCAGTGGGCCCGAGCCACCCTGAGGTTCACCATGTTGGCAGCCAGGGTAGCAATAGCTGAAAAAAAATGCAAACACAAGAATTTTCTGCCCAGCAAAGGAACAGGACATCAGAATGAGTCCTCAGCACTGACTCTAGCAAGGGAAAAACACCTGCTTTTCTTGTGTATTCTGGGACAATTTCTAGTGTAATGACAGCATGGCAGAAATAGTCACTCAAACAAACAAAAAAACCCCTCTCCAGCACGGGCACACGTAGCATGCCATGCATGCATGTTTGCCTGGTGTTTGAGTATTCAGCACAAAGTCCCAGCTGTAATTTGCCATGGACCTGCAGAAAACAAAGCAGCTATACTAAAGCATCTGGGTGAGACAAGTGCTTCTGAGAGTACTTGGGCAGCCTGTGTTGCAGGTAAATGGTACTGGATTCACTTGGACTGCAAGATGATGGGCTTTTTATCTTGGATAACAAACTATTGCAGTTTCTTTTTTTTTTTATCATAGCTGCTAACTGGTATTATAAAACCAGCAATGACTGATAGTTCAGGTAAATGAATTTTCATGTTTACCAAAACTCAAAGGCACCTACCAGTCTCAAACAGCCTGTTTATTAAATTACATTCAGGCAAGCTGTTGTTTGAAAGTTTGCTGCCACTGTGAAAGCAGGACTTCCCTAAATGATGGCAGTGCACATTTTGGGCTAACCTGGCACACAGGCACCTCATGTGCTTTAACCCACAGTCCTTGCTCTGCACAAAGCTTCTCAGTTGTGTCCTCACACTCCTCTGCCAGGTCCATGTGGCACTAGCCTCTTGGGATTTCACTCCTGGGAACTCTTCTGTAGCAAGTGAAAAGCACCAAGATTGTCTCTACTCCTTGTCATGGTTTCTCAGAACTAGAAAAGCATTTTCTAAAATGCCACAATTTGCCAGGAGTTGCACTACATCTTAACTATTTAGTTTTCTTTACTCCTTAATTAGGCAAATTCTTCTTGTAGCTTAATGTCTGATTTGTTAACTTGTTCGTTCCATTTGTCCTGTTCATACAAGGCATCCAATGCAGCAACACCCTGAGGACTGTGTTCCAAAATGTTACTTATGTGCAGTGACACTGCGAGGATAACACAAAGGTATTTGTTCCTCTCTCCATGTTGTAGTCTACCACAAATATTCCTTAACCTCTTCTTCCCTCCCCAAATAGGTAACCACAGTTTGCTGCAATTCCAGCTCCTGCTATCACCAGTAAACACCATGGCTGACTGAACACCACCGATGAAAGGCCCATCCCACAGGATGAAGGCAGAGAGTTCCCCTGCTTGACTCTGAAGGGAATGTTCTGCTGCCTTAGACTGCTCACTGCCACAACAAGATGTCAAAGCCATGACAGCTGTCTTGTTAATCACGTATAGATGAGGATTCTTGCTGCTGTGCACTGGACCAGGTGACTGGCAGGGTCTCACTCACCACCTCCTCGGTGCCCCCCACCTGCGAATGCTCAGGGCAGTGCTGGCCCCTGGACCCTGCTGTCACGAGCCTCAGCTCTGCCCTCTGGTGTTTTTTGGCAGCCCCGGATGGTCCCAGGGAGTGTGCTGGTGCTGCAGAACTCATGGCATGACAAGAGTGACACTATCACCAGGGCATTTGTTCCAAGTACAAGCAAGGCCTGGAAACACCATTGATGTGTGGGTTGTTTTGGGGGTTTTTTCCTTTGCTTTTTTTTTTTTTTTTGACAAAATAAAAATATTTTATCATCATTCTGTTCCTGAACTGGATGCTCACTAGTGCTGTCAGACCTTCCACCCTCTTCACCCTTGTATCCCACTCCAGGTGTGACATTGCAGCAAATATCTTGTGGCATTTTGCAAGACATTTTCAGTTTGGTTGTCCTCTGACATCAACAGGATCTTCTGCTCGTTTGCTTCTTTTACGTCCCTGTAATGTGGGGCTGGAAGGAAGAGGACTGGGCTCTGCCTAAGAGGTTGGCACCAGCTGTGAGGAACCACCACCTGTGGGGATCCCAGGGATGCCCCAGCTTTGTTGGAGACCAAAACTCTTTTTGCATTTCACTCTACATTTATCTTTCTAGGACAATTGTTTGATCTTTGGTTTATTACCCTTGGCTCTTCTCTGTTATATAGATCAGCTAATTTTCAAAGTAATCTTCTGACATATATGTAGATACAAGCTGGACACAAAAACATTCTGGGCAATATTTCAAGGCTTCTTGGTGGCAGAAAAGTAAAGGCAACCTCTCATTTTTCCACCTTGAAGTACCCATTGCTTTGCTTTGCCATATAATACAAAGTAAACCACCAATACTTCCTATCAGTAGCAAACAAAGTTAAAAAACAACAGTAGTATATTTCCAGGGTTGCTGTTCCCAAATCCTGAACACAGGAAGCATAGGGACTAAAACTCATATTTGTCTGACACTTAAGGAGGTTTATCCTAGACAGTTGCTACAGAAACAGGGCTCTGCTTACAGCATCAGGAGGTGTATATATACACAGAAGGTATGTGTGTGTTTGTGTGTGTTTGTGTACACGAAAATATAATCTGAGTGAAATAAAGCCAAGTACTCTGTAAGAGCTGAAAGCAGACATCTCATTTCAAACTTTCTCTTTAGGGTACTGGGTTAAAATCATCTGGATAGTCACGTCCTGTGTACTTGTCTACATCTTCATCTGATGAGCTGCTAAGCTACAAATAAGAGTCTAAAGCTCTTGAAACATCTAGCTCTCAAACACTTTTATTATTGCTGGTTTCTTTTGTTATTGTTGTTGTCTTTTCATGTATGAGGTATCATCATGGAGCAGGGTGCCACTGGGGACAACAGCTTTACAAGCATGTATGGTGCTGCAACCAGTGTGACTCAGGCATTGCATTTCCAAGCTAACTTGGAAGTCACTAAGAAGTGACACCAAGTGTCACCAAGAATGTGGAGTCAGCATGGCAGAGGAAAGAGAATGACAGAGAAAACTAAACCTTTAATCTCAGAGGACCATGTTATGCAATATTAACAACCTGATAAGGGTAAAACAAATGGGAACACCATTGACTAGAAGGCTGCAACCAGAGAAGCTTTCAGAGCACCCAACCTGGGCCAGTGATTGGAAAAATAATGTCCCTATGCTCTATGAAAGCAGAATCTATGTGGTAGAAAACATCTCTATTAGCCATGTGAGTCTTTTTTCCACTGACTTCTCACATACCATCAAATTATGTACTGCTGTGTAAAGAATGAGTGTGTCTATACAGACATTTACATAAAAATGTCTCATATTAAGAAGAAAAAAATTCATTCCACTCTGTTACTGGACTGAGTGCAGTCATTAACCATTATACACTGATAGCTTATTGTTCGCTTATGTGATAATTTTACTTCCAATTATATCTGGGTAATGAATAAAGACAGTTAAGACTTTAACCTATTTTCAGAAACCAGAGTTCTATCAACATGCAGTTATTTATGCTAATGAAAATAATGATCTTTTTATAGTGCTTGTCACTGAAATGGAATGATGTCCTGCCAACTGTGCATGTTTGCCAGCGGCTACAAATTAATCAGCTAAACTGGAGTGGTAATTGGAGTAAAGACAAGTCAAGGGGCAGCAAGGCCAGCTCTGGCAGCAAAGCTTTTGAAGATGAATACCCTGTTCAGTGTACAAAACAAAAGAACTTGTTTATATAATGCTGTTGTTTAATTAAATCTAAGCAGCTGTTTCATCAAGAGGTCTCTAAAGACAAATGTGGAAGGTGATGGGCAGGGGAATCAAAATGTGATGATGATTGTGTTATACTGGATTACACCACACATTTACTTCACACCTGCCTAATGAAATTATTTCCTAGCACTCCTCATTATAAACTGCCAGCAGACACCTGGGTGTAACCCCTCCCACAGAGCACACGCAAGGACCATGCTTGGGGATGCTGGATGCAGAGCTTGATGTTTAACTGAGCACCTTGGTCATCCACATGGGACTGCCCGTAACAGATGTCCCTGAGCAGATAGTTGACATCCTCACTGTCCTCCCTGGGCTTGTTTTGTCTCCCTGTTGTAAACTGTAGGCAGGAGACATGGGAAGGGCTTGTGCCTTGTGTTGCTCAAACAGTTGGTTTCTTTCAATCTTCCTTTCCTCCGGTGAATCATGATGGTTTCACAACATGCTGCAGAAGAGGCATGGGTGAACACCTAAAGTGCAGGCTTCACAGCCTGAAAACCTTTCTGCTTCTTGACACTGATCCGTTCTGGGAGGTTCTCCCTGTTCTCTGCCTTCATCCAACCTGATCTTGTACCAAGAGGAAAAGTGGGGGATGTTGCTTATCTGAGAGGTCAGAAGCAATGGTTGGTTGGGTAGGAATGAACAGCTGTGGGTAGGAGCCTGGAAATCATAGAAACACACATTGGTTTGGGTCGGAAGGGACCTTAAATATCCTCTAGCGACACCCACTTCCAAGGGCAGGGACACCCTCCACCAGCCCTGAGTGCCCCAAGCCCCATCCAACCTTGCCTTGAACCCTGCCAGGGATCCAGGGGCAGCCACAGCTTCTCCGGGCACAGGGTGCGTGGAGAAGCTGTGGCTGCCCCTGTCCCTCNAGAGCTTTGGCTCCCCCTGTCCCTCATAGAGAAGAATTTCTTCCTAACATCTAATCTAAATCTAACCTCTTTCAGCTTAAATGTCATAGGAAATTTACCATTATTCATGTACATGGCATTTTAAAATACACCTTTAACCCCCACAGTTGCAAAGGAAGGATTGGATAAGAAGACATTAGTCTAGTGTAAAGACTCAGAAATCATAAGGCAGAGAAAAAAAATCCAACAGACTTTCACCTTCCTGAAGCATCCCATGATTTTCTTTGCATTGACACGAAACCCAGAATTGTGCCCACAAAGGAGCCTGGGATCTGGATTGCTGAGGGCTTCTCTTGGTTTTTTGGTCCAGTCCAAAGCAGTTCAAATCTCATCGGTAGCTGCAGACTTGCAGCTGGGCCTTGAGAAATGGGGATAGCAAGGAGCTTCCCTTGTGGGGTCTCATACCAAATGTCTTGTATAATTTCAGTAAATATTTTGAAAGTTTCCAAAGGCCCATTGGTAAAAAGTCCCATTTTGTTGAAGGGTCTTGTTTTGAAACTATGAGATACTTAAGTATCTTCATAATATAAATAATACTAGTTGAAAACTGGCATGGGTTGAAAATTTTTCACAAGAGTTTCAGTTTCATCCAGAAAATGACCTTTCTTAGCAGTCAAAGAATGTTAGAGGAGTATGGACTTTTGTTCAGAGTCACTATTTTCTTAATGCTATATGTGGGAGCTGCTTTCTAAAAGATGAAAAATAAATTTCCAAATATTAATTTTTCAACCAAGTGCATTACAAGTAGTTCACCCACTGTGAATCATGTAGCCATTCTCCTCGGACAAACACAAAACACTTATCTGATGAGAACCTCACTCTCTCACAGACTCAATAGCATCTTTGTTTGTCATTCATTCCTATTGAAGAACTTTCTATAGCTCTTGTAAGAGTTGCCACTGCTGCATGTTGTTAAAGTCAGAGATCACATTTCATCCCAGAAGACACCTATTAAAGAAAGATATTCACATTCCTTGTGAATATCTTTCTTTAATAGGTCAACAATACTCATCTGTGCTGTATGGGAAGAGCATGGGAAAAAGGAGCTATTTAAAGGATGTTTAACATTGACAAGTCACTTTTCATCAGAGATTGTCAGGAGTCTGTGCTGTTAGAGCCCACACCCTATTTCTCCTGCCATACAACCCTGCTTTCAGTCTGAGAAGCTGTTTTGTGATCCTTACATTCAGCTGCCTTTCCCCAGCATCTCGAGATGGAGAGCAGCAGGTATCCCACAGCCCAGTGCTCAGCAGCTGTGGGTGTGATTCTGCTGTCCTTTGTGGCAATGAAGGTGAACTTCTGTAGGATCAAGCCTTATTTAGGTAAAGCAGTGTACCAAATCATATTAAATTGGCACCCCTGACTGCTTCTGTGAGCTTGGCCTTGTGGAGATTTCAATAAAACGTGAGTAATTATTTTATAAGGTGTATAAAGAGCTTATTCAAGGCACATGCTCATTAAACTCTTTCAGTCATCATTAACATCAACCCCTAAAGGACAACAATGGCAATAATGCAATATGGGCTGAAAATTGTGACATTGAGTAAGAGAGCATGGTGGAGTGATTGAGAAGCACTAAGCCTTTCTCACGGCCTTCTGCTAGGGCCAGAAGAATGTGAACGCTCAGAATTAGTTCATGATTCTTATATTACACTTTGACTAATCTGGAAACTTGCTATTTAACTGGAATGCATCTAGCATTCCAGATCAATTTTATGGTGACACATGAGAATGAGTAGTCATTCCAGACCAAAGTTAAGAGACAAGGTGAACGATGCTGTCTGAAAGAGAGGTTTCAGACTGCAGAATAAACCACCATCATACAAGGAGCCTCCAGTGTCCCTGAGCTCAGAGAGAAACAGCTCTGCATGTGAAGGTATATGGGCATGTTGAACCTGGGGGATCCAGCAAAGAGCTGAAGGGTGACCACAGGTGGAGGACTGATGTGCTTCCAACTCTCCTTCACCACAGCAGAAGAGCGAGACGGGTTGACCAGGCTGTTGCAGAATTACACTACAGTAACTGTGACCGGGTTTGGTCCTTTAAGCTCCTGCACCATGGCAGTCCCCAAATCATCATGGCTCAGTGTTGTCACAGCTGCCATCTGTGAGCTCTCAGAGACCAGTATGAGGTCCTGGGCCTTTTCCTTCTTCCCATTTGGAGTTTCAGTCTCTGAGCTCGGTCTCTGTATTTCCAGCAAACAAAAGGGCTGGAATATCCTATAGACCAGCCCATTCGCACCCACATGATCCACAGCACCCAGTAGCAAACCAGGGTAATTCTTCTTGACCCCGTATTTGTGAACAGGAGCACTCTCTGAAGGCTTACCAGTGATCTGTGCCCTCCAAGGAACAGCAACACACATCACACTGCATTGACTGGCAGCCCTACAACCAGAGCATTGAGTCCCACCACCTCCCACCTCCGCCCTCCCCCCTCCTGGGCAGCTGCACCAGGCACACCTGCAGCTCCAAAACCTGTCTGCTCCTCCTTCAGGGAGGACAGGAAAGGCACTTTGGTTCTTCTTTTCATGACCTGGGCTTCCTTGCTGACTGACTCACCAGGCATCCAGGTCCCCACCTCACCTGGCTACTCCAAGAACTCCCTGTGGAGTGTGTTCAGCAAGCTCAGAGGGTCCTACAGAGAGCTGTGCCTCTGCCAAGGAGAAATGCACAGAAATCCACCTGCACAGGGACTGATCTCCAAGCCCACCGAGATGCTACGTTCAGTGGGAGATACCTGGCTATCGCCCAGGTGAAAAGCAGAGACCGAGGAGCAGAGACCCTTCTGCGGGACAGCTCCCTGGCCATTGTGATGTTAACAGACATCTGGACATTTCAAATGGAAAGGTGAGGAAGGAGTAGGTGAGGCAAGGGAGGACAGTTCACAGTGGTCACTAGCTGAACGCTGAGCCAGAGGGAGACCACAATATCAACCCCACTGTCCAGCACCTCCAGCACCTCCCAGGAGCTCTGCAGACACCATCACCTGCAGTTGCTGGGGAACAAGTCTCTGCAGCTCAGCACTCTCGTGGCCTCACTTGCTGCCCCTTGGCCGCTGCTGCCCTCATCAGACTCGGGAGCACAGCTCCTCCAGGCAGCACAGGGAGGTGGCTGCTAGTGAGCATGCAACCCCAGAGTGAGGGGTGGGTAAGAACGAAGGTGGGAGGAAGCATATGTTTTCCTCAGCTCTAGCAGTGCTGAGAGACCTTTTTCACATGATGGATAGTCTTCATCTACATGGGTCTCCTGGAGCCCAGATGGAAAAGCAGTGCTATTTCCCAGCCACCTCATCTCACGCCCCAGCCTCAGCTCCCCACCCAGTGCACAGAAGCCACTAATCAAGTTTAAAAGCCAGCTTGCAGTGCGAGCGAGGGGGCTGGCACAAACCATGTAAAGAAGATTAAATTCAGCAGTGGGAAGGGACAGGTAATGAGGGTCAGAAGTTGAACCAATAGGTCTCTCCTCATTTGGCTGCACCCAGGTTAGCTTCTCTTTTTTTGTTTCCTCTGGTGTATCTTTAATATCCCCTTTCCTCTCTGATATAAATAATTGATTCCTGCTTGGGTACTCTGTTCCTGTAAGATTTTAGGGCATAGCTGAAGGCTACAATGTTACTGAGCAAGCAGTAGAACCTGCTTTATTGCCAAGCATTTAATATCCTCTTTTCAAGAGTGGAGGCTTGGAGGAAGAGTATGGCACCATCCCTCTCCCAGAAAATCTACTGTGCTTCTAGTATAAAGGTGTGTAGAGGGGACAGGTTCAGAGCCATGAAATAAGATTATATCCTTCTCATATTAGTCCCTTTCTCAAATAAATCTGCTCTTGAAAAGCCATTCACACTTAAACAAGGCCAAAATTGTGTTTCACAGTTACATCCTTCACTGCTCGCTCATTTCTGGAAATGTGCACTACTGGACAGTGAGTGCACAAGAAACCATGCACGAGGAACCCATCTCAGCACTGCCCACAAAAGGCCTAAAAATGTGCACCACTATATATAAAAAAAATTACATCCATACTTATAAATATATTATGTGAAAAAAAGGGGTTTGGGAGTTTTGGGGGATTGACTTCTTCTTTTTTTCCCAAGAACTGTCTGCCTGAAGCTGATTTTTTACCTTTTCTTACTTTTTTATTAGGCTCTATGCTCAAAAATGGATTTTTTTTTCTTATTGAAAATGCTCCTTATCATCTGCAAAACATTCTGCCTGGCTTTCAGAAGGTCTTTTGCTCATGATCTCCAAAACAGAGATCATGTTGTCCAAAAATTATTTTAACACTGTTACTTCTGTGATACACGCAGGTTTGTAGTATGGAAAGCTGTGGATATTATGCATTCATTACAGCTTGCCAGTGACTTCACTCTGTACACCATCGTTGCTACAGACCTATTTGTGATCAGAGAGTTTTAGGACAGGGTTTGTGAGGGCCAGAATGAAAAGCTGCTGTTGTTAGAAAGCACATAGCTTGGGGAATTTCAAGATGACTGTGGAGTAGATTTTATGATATGATGAATTTGCAGCAGCTCGTGCTCCCTATAGCTCATTTCATGGTGTTATGCCTCTCAGGCTACTCTTGCTCTGCTGTTTGCTGGTGCCAAAGCAGCACAGATGGACCTTGCATCCTTTACATGCTCTCCTCCCTGTGCCCGGGTGCCTCCCTGCAGTGCTAGGGGCAGATGCATGGCCCAGTCCCATCCAGGGGGTCCCCAACCCACAGTAGCCATGTGTCTGGGCTGGCACATGACCCCATCACCATGGCTCCGAGACACCTCACTTCTCAGAAGTCCACAGCCTTGTGCTTGTCATAATCATTCCCCAAGTTATTTCCCCATGTGTAGGGACAGATATGGCTCTGGTTCAACAAGGTATTTAACCATCTGCTGAACTAACAGTTCCTTCAGACAGAATGTGCAGAACGTGATACAGAAAAAACAACCTGAGCATTCGTTGCACCCCACAACAACGAACATGAAACCTTTCCCAAGAACTTGCTGACTGCAACATTAACTTTGTGTCACTTGTGGGTTGGTCACCTGGTCAGCCGAGTTGTCCCATGTCATCCAGCTCTCACCACACCTCTGCCTCTTTGGTTGAAGCTGCAGATTGTGCTTGTAGCTCTGGAAAGCTGCAGATCAACTGAGATGATTGTTGCTGCACCTGAATCAGAACTGATGGCTTGACACTAAACTTCTGCTCAGTTGGGATTTTTTTTCTAAAGCTTTAAAAAAACAAAAAAAGGCTTATTTTGAATAGCATCTCAATTGGTATTCAAAACAAAGATATGCATGTAGTTTGTTTTACCTAAAGGTTAAAGATTTTGATTATTAAAAATATTTCCAGCTCACCATTTTCCATTCTCAAAGTGTTCATTTATGGACAAGCCATTATGTACTATATTTAGCAGTAAAAGTGAATTGGAAAAAAATTACATTTTAAAGTAAAATGTGGTGAAATTTATTTACATAGAGAAACATTTATGTAGCTATAGATCGACAAGCAGGGGAGATCATAAAATCTCGGGGCCCACTCACATCTATGGAGAAGTATGCATGAGTAAAAAAAGACAGTGCTGAATAATATACACATAGAAATCTAAGGAACAAAGACATCCAGGCTGAAGGACATGCATGGATTTTTTGCTTATATTTACATTGTATTTGGAAAAGATGATAATTATTTTTAAAAGACAACTGGAGAGACACCAGTACTCGGTTATCTGCATGCCTGCTCCCAGGACTGACAGCAAAATGCCACAGACTGACTCTGCCACTAAAGAACATTTCTCACGTATTTAATGCTGAGTGGTTTTCATTGCCTTGTTGAAGGCATCTTTTTCTGGTTATAAACCTGTTTTAGCCACACCAGTCACTAACAAGTGTCTGTAAAATGGGGACAGTGTTTCTTCTGTTAAGATGTTGAAACCCATATAGACAGCTGAACAGAGAGATGGTCTGTCAGAGCTGGAATCAGACATCAGGCATTTCCTAACATCCCAAGCCCTCTAAAATCAGATCATACCATATGTCTTGATGTTAGGACTCAGTCATACCCCAAGGCTGAATGCACTAGAAACCTGTGAGAGAATGGGAGAGAACTGTTACAGATGCTCCTTGGTGAACAAATCACCAAGCTCTGCCCCGGCTGAGCAACCTCAATTCATCGCCGAGTGCAGCGGGGCAGCAGCAGTTAAAGATGCACATCATAGGTTAAACCAAGTAGCCCTGAAGTGGAAACAGTTGTGTAACTGAACAGCTTTGTTGATTTGAGTTAAACTGTTGGCACCTATGGTAGCAAGAACAAGATCTGCAGCCAAATAATGCCTGGGACACAGGGAGAGAAGGAGGGAAACTTATGCTGGCCTACCGGTCTCTGGTAGGAACTTTTTTGCTCGGGGCTTTTATTTCGATCCTGAGCAGTTAGTGTTTTACCTAATTCTGCAAACATAATTAGCTACTTACCAAGTTTCCCACATACTACAAGGAAATTATACTACCTCAGGGGTAGGACATTTGTGTTGACCTCCACAGATCCACCAAACCCTGTGCCCCAGGGACCTTCCACATGGGCCAGGGAGAACTCCCATCTCAGCACTGAAAACTCAGTTTTAATCACTTTGGCACTTTGTTAGTTGGACCTATTTTTGGTTGCCTCTTTTTTCAGTTCCACATTTAAATAAAGAGATTTTTCAGACAATGAACCAGATTTTGTTGTCAGTCAATAAATAATATGCATTTGAAGTTGTGGCAGATTTCCCACCAAAGTCCTCATTTATTTTGGAGGACATCAGTCCTTCCAGCTTGGACTTCTGCACAGTTCTCTCAGCAAATACACATCTGATGTACCACACTGCAGTTGTGTCAATTGAGCTGAGCCCTGGGCATGCCAGTCAGCTTCTGAGGGTTGTATCTGTGGGTCTGTACCTGTTTTCTCACTTGTGAGACAAATACAATAAGCTGGACATGGAATGCCAAACGCAGACCTTCACATTCTGTTAGTTACATGGGGAGAAAAATCACCTTGTTTCATCTGTTTTGGCAAAGTGAACTAATCTTACAGCAACCACCTCAGTCTCCTTGGAGTTATATATCTGGGCAAATAGCACAAGTATCTCCATACCATGCATGATGTCCCAATAAACAGATAAAAATAATAACATATAGTAACAATAATAACATGTAATAATAAATAAAATAATATAAACCCACACTGACTGAAGAAATATTTGCATCTTGCCATAATTAAGTGGAGTCCAACTTGCCATGGCAGATGAACAATCCTTAGGGAGCTTTAAGGACTGTTGGATATTAGAAGGTTGGGTTTCTTTTAGATCTGGACATCCTAATTTAATTCCAGTTAATGTGTGCTGTATGAATAATTCATTAGTATTTCTCAGTTTGGAATGAAACTTCTCAGAGAATTTAGTAAGTGTGAATGTTGCTGCAGTAAACATATGCCGATTATTTTTTAGAAGCTAGAAAATGAGGTTACTCCCAAAAAAGTGGGTAAAATAATTAAAATGTAAATTGAAATAAATTATTCACACTACCAAATTTAAATAAATGACTCGAACACCTAAACTCAATTAAGGCATGTTGTTAGCTAGAATACTCAGTATTGTATAGCAGATGTACAAAGCCAAGAACTGGCACCAAAAAAGTGTTCAGTGTGCATGAATGTTTTATAGGTAACAGAGTGTATACCCTAAGGGCCTTGAATATTACATTAAATTATACATTTCTAATAAAAAAATATAAATGAATATGGAACAAATGTCGACTTTCAGCTTAAAACACAAAATACTCCTTTCAAGAGCGAACCTTACCGTTGCATAACAGTTGCAATATTATCGTGTTTAATGGCTTAAACACTGTTGTCAGCTAAATAGCTCTGTGTGTGTATGAGAAGGCATAAGTGCCGCTGGCAACTGTTGTGTAGTGTTATGGAAACCATTCTAAAATAAGACCACATTTACTGTCACTTCAAACTCTTTTAAAATTTTAATAGAAATAACATATTCAGAAGAGGAGACTTATTAATTTGCCGTAACTCTTTTTGGCTCCCTTGCAAACACAAAAGCAAGTGACTGTCAAACCCAGCTATGGGGAGGGAATATTTCTAGCTCAACAATAGGTGCCTGGTGCCAGGAGCAGGACTGAGGGGGAGGAATCTGGCATGCAGTCAACACCTTTTTTGCCATGGTTTTATAAAAGAGGGTATATAGCATATTGGAAGTTCATATATATATATATAGTATTTAAGCCTACAGCCTGAGCTCCAGAATAGAAAGAATTCTTTGTTTCTTTTTTTGGACAAAGAAGGGGAAGAGCAGCTATGGGGAATCTTTGTTAACATATTTGACATGCGACGCCATCAGTCATACCTGGATGCAGAGCCTGACTGGAGGCTTCGCGTGGGACGGGGAGGTTCAGCTGAGCGAGCGAGCGGGCAGAGCCCCCTCACAGTCGGTGCCCACACCAGCTCCAGCAATCCCAGTGTTCTGCTCTCACACTGAGGCCAGCACAGAGCTGGGCCCCGGTGGGACTCGTGGGCAGTTTTAAAGACGGCTGGAGCCACACTATGTGCTGAGGAGGGGGCTGGCGATGTGACAACAGAGACGACACTTAACAGCAGGATGTGGGACTCAGCCTGCAGCTAGGCCCACTTTGCCCTTGCTGGCTATTTCACTTAGTTATATTGCAGCACAGCTGCTGAAGATACACACATAAATCCAAGTACTTCCCAACACAGAGACAATAAACTTTCTGACATCCTTTCCTGGTATTTCTCTAACCGGGTTTGACTTTAAACCTAAGCCAGTTGTGGTCCTCTGGAAAGCTCCTTCTCTCTCTCAAACTGAAACCGTGAGCAACCCAAAACCTGTGCCATGTAGACCCAAATGCTTACACCAGCTTGTTCTCTCAGCCAGAAGCTTGAAGTCACTCCAGTGTGGAATTCACTGGGGAGAGCTTCCCCTTGACACTGAGAAACTTAGATGCAGAGCCCACAGGGTTTGAATCATGCCTTTGTAAGTCCTACAGGCGCTATCGGATGGGTGACAAGAGGAGGGTTAATGCCTTTTTGCCTTGGGAAAAAAAAAAAANTTTCAGGGATTGCCAGGGAGCCCTGCCATAAGGGAAGGAGGAGGGAGGGGGAATTTGTGCCTGGGCCCAGCTGGAGTGAGTTGCCATATCCCACTGGGAGCTATAAAGCTATGGTGAGGCTGACATTTCTCCTAGACTAACTCAGTAGCCAGGTCTCTCTTGTAGAAAAGATAAGGACTCTTCACCTGGAGGGAAGTCTTCAGTATTGAGAGTGAGTGAATCAGGGGGTTGTCTGACTTTTGCTTGTCTTTGATGTGCTCTTGAATAAAGGGAATACGCCTACATCAAGGACCAGTCTTAGCTTCTTTACTGACATCTGAGCAATAATAATTCAACTAATGTTACTGTATGTGTCGGCAAAATTAAGTTTGAATCAGTACAGTGTCTGCTGGTGCCTTAAAGTTGGCTTTATAAATCCAAAAGCCATTATGAGCAAAATGAAGTAGAAGAAGGAAATAAGGCAGAAAATATGAGAGCTTTGTAAGACCTACTTAAGAACATCTTATGCTAAAAGGAGAAAGAAGGTTATATCTGTGTAAAAACACAATGGAATAAGCTCAGCATAATCAGTCAAAAACCTCTGCAGTGGGAAAGGAGTGAGTGCAGCTGTAAAAGTCAGTCTTACTGATAAAGAGAAAAAAAGATAAGTTTGATAGTAAAAGAGGATAGATAATTGACAAGAACACCAGAAACATGTAGTAGAGAACAGAAATAAAGGAATAATTTTAGCAGAACTCCGGAGTGAGAAAACTCAGACTTGGAGCAGACCAATCGGTCTGTACCCAACCAGAATCAATGGGCACTTTTTTACTTAGCAACAATGCACCAGAATGCAATGAAGATGTCTGTTCTGTAGTGAGGATAAAGGATGATGTATCTGTTATATGGTGATGGTAATATACTTTCTATTCCTACTGTAACTAAAGAGGATATTAATCAACAGCCACTGTAGTTAGGCATACTTAAATCAGAAGTTCTGGGTAATTTGCATTGAGGCATTTTGAAGCAGCTGGCTGAGGAGCTGTTTTGGCAGCTAACGTCAATTTTTCTGTAACCGATGGACAGGGGAGAATTTCAGACAATGTAAAGAATGCTAGCTCCTTGTTAGCTCATTAAAGAGTATGGGTACGATGGCTGAGATAACAGAGGTTGTCAGGCTGACATCAGTGTGGGGAAAGCAAAGGAAAAGCTCATATTTAATTCAATTAACAGAGACTGAAAGGTGCTTGCTACTGCAAATGCTGATTAACAAAGTATGGAAAACGTGTCTTCTTGAAGTATCTTTAATCTACTTCAATTATTAACCTGGTTGATTCAGGAAGAGCATTTAATAAATATATTTAGGTTTCAGTAAAACTTTGGTATACAGAAGACAAAATAAAACTATGAACTTAGAAAGTTTGAAAGAAAATAAATCAATAGGTGGACTAAAAGGTCAAACAGAATAGAAAGATACACAGTAACTTGGCTATAGAGTAAGTAACTGGAAAGGTAAAAGTCATCAGAAAGTGTGATCCTCTGCTGAACAAGGAAATCTATAATAGAACTCAAATTGCTTCAGATTTAAGCAACCCAAACGGTGTAAATTCTAGACATACATTTGAAATTGCCAAGAGTGAAGCTTCCTAAGCAGAGCAACAATTTAATGAAGGTCATGGTAGTTTGCATCACTAGGAATCTTTATGTTCAAGGTGGATATTTTTCCAACTGAGGCTATAGTTCAACTCTCACAACTGGGAGCTAATAAAGCAGACAGAATGTTTGCAGCCCAGCGGGAAATGCAGTTTGCCCCTTTGGCTCTGTTGGGTTACAACATGTAGATTACACTTGGAGATCTTCACCTCTCCTAGCTTTCTTTTCTTCTAAATACTACTTCTTTTTTTTTTTTTTTCCAGAATGTGGCATTGACTCTTTTGATAGTATCCTAAAAAAGTTTATTTATAATGTACTAAAAGATGCAATCTTGTAGCTGAACCAAATTTACTGTAGTAGCATTTTGGGTGATGAAACAGCAGTGCTCCAAGCTTTGTGAGTGGTGCTTTTACTTGGCTTGGGGTTTTTTATTTCAGTTTGAATAGAATGGTCTTACTCATTTTACATCAAAAAACAGGGGAAGCAGAAGTGACTCATTTGATTGCTCATGTGGAAGCTCCCAGAAATTAATACTCTTTAACATTAGCAGATACAAACTGCAGGCAGCAATACAAAATCAAATCTCTTAAGTGAATTTCACCCTCTCTGACTCAAGTAGTAAACAGATGCCAAGCATACAAACTTTAGGGACAGATCAGCTGATCTTTAATGATTCTTTAAGTCCTTCCCTCATTTTCCATCAATAGTGTATTTATTGATCAGAGAGCTGGTACTGAGTTCCACTGGAGAAATTCAGTACCAGAAAGGCTAAGAAAAATCTTTAAAGTGCACAGCATAATTCTCTGGTCCATTGTCATCAAAATTGAACCTCTGAAACTGCACTTTACTAACTAAGGAAATCTCTTCCCTTGACTCAAATGTCTTGGTACAGACACTTTGGCTTTCAAAGTAAAATCTTCCCTTCTTTATAAATTTACTCATAGGAAGGTGACTCAGCATGACTCCCCAAACTCATATCCCTCTGTAGGAGCAAGGATACATCAGTCCTGCAGCAAATTTCACTGGAAATTAATAATCTGTTATGCCATCTGAGTGGTCTTAAGGGTCCACATGGTTTATTACATGATGTTTTGAATGCTTGCATTCCCTTTAAATTTTAAGTATTTAAATAAGTAGGAAAAGACCTGTACGTGCTGCACACGTTCCATCTGCAGCTAATGCTCGACACACATACCCGGTGTGCACAGGACATTATGACACAGACCATACTCAGTACATATGGATATTGAAGTTTGCCTCTTCCACTAATGCTTAAACTCCTTTGCCTGATGATGTATTGCAATAGTACATCACTGAAGAGATGACGATCTGATGGTGTATTACCATCATTTATTACTGGAATATCATCACTGGCATATTATTGCAATGTATCACCGCAGCAGCAGCAGCCAGCAGGAATACAGCTGCAAGAGAGTCATGGTATATGTTTTATTAATTCCTAAGTGCAAGTTGTAGGCATGGTATGACATGGAATCAGCATATGCCCTGCTTTTTTCTCACTCACATACTTGCAGCATATATTTTGGTTGATATTTTCAGCATTATCTGTTATTTTCCAGGCACTAATCTTTTCCTAGCTAAAATTTTAGATTGGGACCCTTGTTTTGAAAATTTTGGTAGCACTTATGAAATAACAAGAAGCAAAAGAAAATGGGAATCTGATCTTGACTGTCTTGGTTTATTATCATCTTTATCATATATTTTTCATATTTTTTAGGTTTAATCTTGTGGCCCTCACTAGGAAATTCTTTTCTCTTGCCCAGGGTACTGTGCAAAGACTTACAAAATGGTCAACCTAATAAGGTAAGTTAACCATTTCCAATTATTTTTCTTTTTTATCTGTATGTACATTTTAAAATTCACTATCTCGGTTGCTGCCAAAAATAAAGTATAAAACCCAGTATATTCCTGCCACTCAAATTGGTAAAACAGTATCAGATACTTAAATATCTTCATGAAAATGAGTGTGCTTGCTCCCATCAATGTTAATTCTGCCTATCTCACTGTGCTCTGCACAAAGCAAGACTTATAGTCTCTCTTCCACAGTCATTGCCTGAAGGGATTCTGAAAACTCTCCTGCAAATGTCCCCTGGATTTATTTCATTGTACTACCAGAAAATAATGTTTGCTGCAAGCTTTTTATAGAGCAACTTCTGCAAAGTGATCTCAGTATCAGCCTGTCTGATTCAGTCAGAACTCTGTTTCACTGAGTGATAAGGCTCCTATCTGCATCCCACTAGGATCAGATGGGGATACTGGGTAACTGCAGTTAGTGCTAGCTGCTCACTGGAGGGCTGCATTAATCATGTCTCTGCTACTTCTATCCATTATCTATCAGTACATAAATATCTTCATCTTTTTTAGCATCATGTATTTTTAGGTTAAAAAAGTCTCTCTGATAGACCACTTCAAATTTCCAGCACTCATCTCTGATATATTGTAGTACAACCATTAGATATGAAATTTAGAGCCCTGAGTAATGTGTATGTTTTAAAAATACTAAGCTGGTTTCAAGTTGCTGCACTGGATGAGATAGTTGGATCATTTGACCAGGACTGTTCAAGACACAGACAGGCAAGACCAGGAAACCTAGGAGAGGAGCTGCCTGTGTGGTTGGTAAGACGTAACACCAAACTGGAGGTAACCCACAGCAGCGCAGCACCTTCCCCAGAATTAATTCTTGGCTCAACCCAGCACTGTGATATCTGTCATAAACTCCCCACACTGGCAACTCCTGAATAATAGAGCAAACTGTGAGAGAGGAGGTGGGGAGAAGAGAATGGGAAGCCAGAGGAATACAGAATCTCTGGCAGGAAGCAGCACATCTGGCTGTGACCAGCTCCCTAAGGGCAGCAGTTGGGACTGGCCATCATCACTGGAAGCATGCTAGCAGTAAAAGTGAAATATGAAACAGTATACTAGCTTGCCTGAAAACAATTTCTTGTTCCTGGAGAAAGACGTTAACAACTTGTTAGCATCTTCCCTTCCTCCCTCCTGAGAAATGGTTAATGCTCATGTAGCAACGTGAGCATGAGGAGGTTAACCCTAGCATGTACAGAGTAGGACAAAACTCTATAAAACAGACCATCTGTTTCAAATGACAGTCTCTTGCCTCTCTGGTTCTTCTTAACAAAACATCCACTGTTAACAAAAATGGATTATGCTCAGCCACAACCCTACCCTAGATTAGTAGTTTGGAAAGCCATGTCCTCTTGCCCATTCCCAACTAGACTGCTCCTTGCTGAACAGTGACTTTCCCAGGATGGACTACTAGCACAAAGGAGAGTCATTTAATCACACTGCCTGACATGTTACAGAGAATTCAGTAAAAACTGGTGGAAGGGATAGAGAACTAATGGAAATTCAGTGCCTCTGTGCTTTTTTTATATGTTGCCTGAATGGAAGTTTTTAAGCTCTGCCTTAGATGTTGACATCATTCTCTGACCATCAGTAGCTGCACTCTTCCAATGCAGTCTGTCTTCTCTCATCACAAGAAAACATCTGTAGGACAGCACAAATTTGGCACTCCTCAGAAGGATGTTTAATTTCTTTTGTCTTCTGTCCCTTTAGATTCTAGCACAAGACTCAGAAGGGATTGGAAAATGAGGAAGGTTTCGAGTGGGATTCTAATTAGCATCTTCAAAAAACCTACACAACACAATTTGTACACTGCTACCATCTAGTGAATTAAAGGAAAACAAAATCTTCCTCTGAAGTAAGATGAACCATACGCTAACGGTGTGAACCTTCATCACTGAAGTCACTGGGAATTTTGCCATTGAATTTACTTAGAACAATCCCTAATGAAATAGGTCATATTCAGCACCAGGTATTTGAAGGTCAAGCGCAATTACAAAAGTATCAAAGACTCATCTGTATACTTGTGATCTAGATAATTGCCATAATTTGTCCATCATAACACTGAAAAGTGTTTTACACCAGTACAAATAAGTTGAACTGGGTGAAAGGGCACATTTTAAGGCTGGAACAAAGGAAAGCTTTTTCTATTTTAAATCAACTCAAACCTTAGGACAAAGGTTGACACAGCAGCTTTGGAAACCTCAGTTCAGCATTTATGGAAAGAACTTCTCCACAGAGTTGGAACAGCTTGCTTGCTTGCTTGCTCTCTGGTGCTTTCCCAAAGCAGGAAGGTACAAGTCACTCCCATCCAGCTGTTACTTAGTGGGCATTTTCCTCAGTGAGTTTGGCAAACACTAACTCATCTCGAGCCGGTGACATTGAAGTGGCTGTGCTAACATCCAGTGCTGTTCAAACCCACACTACTTTTCACACTTCCTTTTGCAGAGTCAGCATTTTATATACCCCAAGGCATACTTTGATTGCAATGTGAACTAAGGCATGGTGAGTTAGTCTGATGGCTTTGCAGGGTGGCTTCTTTAAGAAGCAGCTAGAAAGTTTCTTAAGTGTCCAACAAAGCAAATCCCAGCTGGGCTCCCAAGGCCAAAACCCTGTTGCTGACAAGGCCGGGCCAATCAGCGCCGGTCACAGGCCTCTGGGAATCACAGTTTAGACACAGAAAAAACCAAAAAGCCACATTTTGCCACCAGAGAAGGTAGTGAGAAGATGTGAGAAACT
>VXBZ01006691.1:41871-65383 GCA_013399135.1 Heliornis fulica
ACGTGGAGAAGGTCCTGGAGGACTGTCTGCCCTGGGGGGGACCCCACGCTGGGGCAGGGAAAGAGTGTGAGAAATGACACCCCAAGAGGGAGAACAACTCCTGAGAACTGACTGAAACCCCCATTCCCTCCCAACTCTGTGCCATCCTGGTGGGCAGTGAGGAAGTGAGAGAAATCCTGGATCAAGTTCAGTCTGCAGAGAAGGGAGGGGCGGGGGGAGGGGTTTGAAGAGCTGTTTGTACTTCTCATCCCCGACTCTGGTCTCTCTGGGTGTGCAGGGCAGTGTCAGAAATTAGAGAGCTTCTGTCTTTTCCCTGTGTTGAGTCTGTTGTGCCCGTGATGCTCATTGTGGAATGATCTCTCCCTGTCCTTGTATCACTCCTCAGCCTCTCAATATGTATTTTCTCCCCTGCCCACCTCAGAGGGGAGTGATGGAGTGACATTGGTGGGGGTCTGGCCTCCAGTCAGGGTCAAACCACTACAGTCAGGATTCAGTGGTCTCTGCCATATTGCATACTCGATCTTTCTTTCCTATGCTTTGCCAGGAGAAAACCCTTCCAAAGTGACTGGCAGGTTAGATGTGAAACCAGATGACTAGGGCCACTGCTCAGCTGCACTGGCGACTCTAAACTGCATGTCCAGAGATGCTAAGTACAGTCACAGCACACACGAAATGTAGCAAGCGAAAGTGAAATTTTTAGCACTCAAAGGTATCTGTTTCACTTTGATTCCTTTCACCTGTCTGTAAGCATAGCTAGGAATAATGCAATGACTGTAATTACCCATTATTAGTAATACAAATGTATTTCGATACAATCCTGCTTTAATCACTTTCACAGTATTTATCATCATTAGTCTCGTATCATAGTTCAGCAAAGACCTTAAGTGTATTCATAACTCAAGGCACCAGTATTTTACACTTTACCTCTCAGCCTTAAAATTAGGGACATTATTTCAGGTCAAGACTAGAACTGGGTCTCCCAACAGCCCTATATTTCCCTATTTCTTTCGTGCTTATCTGCAGTTCAGACATGTTCAGAAGAGAATTTTGCTAACAGTGAATGCACCTGGTTAATTTCCTCTCTCCTTTTTTGTTCACCATTGAAATTGTTGATGTTACAGCTAGTTGCAAAATAGCTCTGCAGAACCCTCTGCAAGGTAGGTTTTTGCCACAAAAAAAAACCAAACCCCAAACCTTTCAGTAATTAAATCTTCCTTAGATTAGATTTTAGAAACAGTACAATTAATATAACATATAATTATGCTTTAGAAGAAGAAACATTTTATCAATGTTACTTTTGTGTTGAAAATAAGTTCTTTTATAGTCTGTATTAGAGAACATGGTGTTGAAAACAAACCTTGGATTTTTTTCCCCTGAATTTTCTGTTGTGTGTTTCCATAATATAGATGGTATCATCAAAAACCTCTTTTTTTATAACTTAAAATCTCCTGTGACATCACAGCCCTCCTTTCATCATTCTTCCAGCTTTCCTAAAAAATCCTCCACTTAAACATGTTCCATGCACCCTCACCATGGCTGATGTAGCATTTGTGGCAGCCTGGTTCTCTCCTGAGCTGCCTGTAGAGGCTCACTCATATTCATTTTAACTTGTACTTCGTGTTGCTACATAAAGCATTATTTTTTTCTTTCTTCAGGGCAAATGGATGGGATCTGTAAAGCAAGTGATTTTGAAATGCATCTTAACTTCCAGATCAGCCTTTGAGAAATTAATTTCCACTTAGTTTTTGGAGTTGTTCCAACTCATTCTCATGAGTGAAATATGGGCATCAGAAGGTGGAACAGAAAATACAAAGCTAATGATCTGGTTCATGTTAGTTAGTTCTCTCTTAATCCTTTGAAAGATTGCATTTCCCGTCTCTGGAATTTCCTCTCACTGACGGTTTTTAAAAGAAACAAGACAATATTTGCCATGCATTATATATCAAGATTAACTCAAGAAGCAAAGATGATCTGTTCACCATCCCTATAAGCCTCTCATAATTAGGTCTACCAGCTTTCAAGGACAGGACTCTCTCAGCTTTTCAAGGGCAGGACTGCCTTAGCTTTAAGAATAAGAATTCTCACTGAAATTTTAACTGTTTCCTAGAGGAAAGTTAGAAAGGACAGAGGGACCCATTCTTCACCCCTTATCAACCTGTCATTTTTACTGGCCTCAGAGCTGTGAGTACACAAGAGCTGTGCACTGAAAACTGTGTGCTGCTCTTTCCCAGTGAGCCCTGCATGGCAGCTTTCTTCAGTCTGATCTGCCTACAGCAGGGACTACACTTAAATCACTACACCATTTGAGGTTCTCCAGTGTTGTGGGCTTCTCATTCCTTTTCGATGTTGTTGTTTGTTTTCAAAGCTTCATTGCTTTCAGCTGAGCTAACTACAGTATTTTTGCTAGAAGATCCCTCAGTCTCTTCTTGCTTTTTCCACAGTCTCTGGTGGATTTTGCATGACACTGTGCAAGGCAAAGACCTGGAAGTTGATCTTGCAAGGTCTCTGTGTTTCTGTCATGCATGGAATTAAGAGCAGGGGGTGAACCGTGGTATAGCTTGATTGCCCACCAGTTACATCAAGCCTGCAGAATTCCTTCTGAGAATGTGCTGGTGTCTCAGAAAACTTGCCCTGAGAGTTGAGCACCTTCCTCTTGCCTACAGACTGCTGCCATGACAGAGGGGGGATGCAGTGACCTCTGGACATCCGGGTCTTTAGTCCTTTTTAGCACCTGTAGTCCACCCACATCTGTTGCTTTGCTTTCATCCTCCTGCTTGCTCTCCCCAGCCCTATGCCAAGCCATGGATAAGAAAGCAGACATCCTACTCCCTGTCCTTCTCCAGGAGCAGCCCTGCTCCCTGGGGCAGATCCACAAGTGGGCTCTCAGGTTGCCTGTGACCCAGTACAAACTGCAGGTGTGAGATCCCTATGGAGAGTAGCNTTGGTTTTGATGGATATTCTGGAAAGATATTCAGTAAAAGCGCTATCTGAACAAGAAACGAGAGTTAAAATAGTTTCAAGTATTTTTTCCTTCTGCCCCAAAATTTCCCTTCTGTCCAGCCAGCTCTATCGACAGAGATACAGCTGTAATGTACTAATGGAAGTTAATACTGGTACTACTGCATGCAGAGTTAACAAACAATATCCCAATGTTGTGAAATAAACAGTAGATTTACAGAGGTAGCAAGATTTTCTGTTTACTTACAGAAAGTGTCGGGGGGGAGGGGGTGGGGGTGGTTTGTGTATGCATTAAGCCATCCCAGACTTCATATTTTTCTTCACATATTTACAGTGGAGACTGCTTTCAGAGCTCCAGCCTCTTAAAGAAATAGCATCCTATTGGAGTCAGATAAAGAACAGCAAATTTGAAGAGATGGTCCGTGCGATTTTGTTGCTATAGAATTGCAAGTGCTTTATTTTTTCTACTGATATTTTAAGTGTTGGGTTGCAAAATTCAGTCCATCTTCCAGGTCTGTTAATCAGAAGCTGCAAAGAAAAGAAAGTGAACAAAGGTTCATTCCAAACAGAGAAGATTTGAGTTTTTTAATTAATTTGGGTGGGGGTTTTTTAAACAGCAAAATTTCAACTTGGCTTACTGGAGATCAAGCTTTAGCATGGAGAGCCTTTCACAAATTCTTTCTGAAAAGGTAGCTTGTCTTCAGATTTTTCAGAATTTCTCATCTTCCTTCTCCCCTCCCCCCACTCCCAGTTACATTATACAGCTGGTGGGGCTCTTAGACTATAAAGTAAGACATTAAATCAGAGAGCCCGTGTTTGTCCTACTTTCTTCACTTTTTACATTCAATTCCACACTTAATAGCAGAGAAGACAAAAGAAGGAGACATTTTCAATACTCAGACCCTAATAATATCCCTCTGGGATTACCTGCAGTTCAATACATCATACAAAAGCAAAGATTAAAAGTAATAACCACGTTAATATGATTTCACAATCCACAAACATAAATCCTCATTTGTTATTCAGAAGCTTATCACACACACCTCTTAAGGAGCAAAATACTGCAGCATGTGCAGAAAATGGTAATGCTGAGTAAACAGAGAAGGAGAGGCAGACAACAGTATGGCTCATTTAATGTAAAGATACTGCAAGTGTGTTTGCTAACAGAGTAGAAGCACTCCTGCCCAGATTCAGCACTGCACCATGCAGTGGTACTTACTGTACCCTAATCATGCCCTAATGAGATCCCAACCCAGGAGTGCCCGTGTCATAAGCATGTTGCATGTTTGTGATCAGTACTCACAGGAGTTACTTTACTGGATGGGGTCTGAGGTGGAGGAGGACATGAGTGCCTTGCACCCCTCTTTCTCATGGTGTGTCAGACCCAAGTCTTTTACATGTAATGACTGAGATGGATCCCCTTTCTCAAAGAATGTCAGAGCTAAATCTAAACCTTTTGCCCAACACCTATCAGGATATTTCTGCTTTCAGCACAGAAACGAGCTGCTGATCTGGAGCTCTGTGTGTTTCCTGAGCTTATAACATGCTGCCATCTGCACTCAAAGCTATTCACAGAAAGTCTGGAAGCAGAAAAGGCTGGCATGGGTGGGCTCCCCCCCACCCCAACACCTCATTGCTGGCCAGAGGCAGGTGCAAACTTAGACCTGATGTCCTTAGGTGCTAACTCATCACTTTCATGCCCACTGTCTCATCACTCAGCTTTAAAAGGTTGAAGGCAAACAAGTGGTGCTCTGTCCCTGACATGCATAATCTGCTTTTGATCTGTAGCTGTACAGTTCTGACCCACCATGCATGAACCCCCAGCTAGAGGAAACGTGTGCACAGACCTTGTGATGGCAGTTACTGTAGTAACAGAAAGGAAACTTTCACCAATGCTTCTCTCTTATTTCACAATAAATAGCAGCATCTCCCCTAGATACTATATCAATCTCTAGTTGTTCAAATAACTACTGTTATAGAAGTAGATGAACTCTCTCCTGATAGACCTGTCAGGCTCCCTGCTGATGAGAAGACTTCCATGCAATCCATACCCACAAACGCTTCAGAAGCAGACAACTGATGTTCCCTCCTTGCTCCCGCTCCGGCTGTACCCCTACGGGTTGGGGGTTTTTGTTTCTATGCTTTTTTAAGCTGAGACTTGTTTTGAGAAATTGCTCAAGTTGTGACAGAAACTCCTGAGCCATCCCAGTAACTGCCCTGCCAATAAGGGGGAGAGAGGCTGGGAATGGCAGTACAAGACAAGAGAACCTTGAGAACGACATGTCCTGGGAAGCTCCTCTCATAAACAGGGTTACGTTATGTCAGCTTGCCATGCACATGTGTTCCATACCATGAGTATTTCCTTCCAACTTAATGTCTTCTCACATGTCTATAGATACAGGGTTTTATATTAGTCCTATCAGGTCAGTCTTTTGTATTTCTGTAATTATTGCAAACCATTTTCTCCAGCTCAGAAACATTAAACACATAACTTGTTTAATTGGAACTGTTGTGCAATTGCTGATGGCGACTTAAACATCAAAGAGTTAACTAAGCAATCAGAATCTCATTATGACCTGGAACTACTGGGAAACCTAACATTCATCATGCACTACAGCATTTTACTGCAGAAGGCTTAAGCCAAAATGAGTGTCAGCCTTATCTTCAGCCATCACAAACCAACAAAGTTGCACTGATTTCACTGGAACAACATTGCTTTATGGAGCTTTATGTGGACTCTGGCCTGCAGTGGAGCTGTCCTAAGCAAAGGCAATTTGCATTCCTCCTAAAAATAATTAATTGAAAGCTGTTTGGTAACTTCCTTGACAGATGGCTAACACAGTCCACTGACTCATTTTCTGATGCTTTTGGAGTGACCTGACTGAGACAGCAAAGTTCTTAATGCCTCACCACCTTGGCATCCAGGGAAATATTCAGGCATCTAGCTTTTAAATGTGTCTGTTTTCTTAACTCTTTAGTGGAAGAGACAGGGAAATGGTACTGCTCACGCTCTTCTTGTGAAAAAGGGGAGGAAGGAACACCCTTCTAAGCAGGTTAATAGCACACAGTCGAAACATGGCTGGACTAGAGCTGTCATCAAATCATAAAGTTGTCTTGGTTGGAAGTTCAATGACCATCAAGTCACCCTAACGTTCCAACCAGCACTAAACCACGTCCCTCAGTATGTCAACTGACTGTCTTTTAAACACCTCCTGGGATGGAGACTCCACCACCTCCCTGGGCAACCTGTTCAAATGCTTGACAACCCTCTCTAGGAAGAAGTTTTTCCTAATATCCAGTCTTGTTCTCCTGTTCAGTTCTCCCACATCTGACCTGATGCTGCACAGGATACAGCCTGTTAGACAGCACCACCTCCAGCTTCCCAACAGCTCTCACCACACCAGCAGTCACCACCCAGAAAGTTCCTGCAGGAACACTGGAAGTGGGGTAGCTGGGACAAGTGTTTTCATCTGTCATGCCAGTAACAAACACCCCCATGGATACTCACCTCGATGCTGTTACCTCTGTAGCTGTTCTTAAATGCTTACAAAACTGAGTGGTAGAGATGTATGAGATTGCAAAGAGCTGGGTGCACTGATGATTGTTCAGTTTCAAAGTCTATATTATATCAAGTTGGGCAAGGGAGAGGTTATAACCATACTATGACAACAAAACTTTAAAATTCTTTGGGTGTTAGCCATCCACTGACAAACTCCCTATTTAACTGCCATTTAGCAATGGTTTTGGCACTGGTGTTTTCCTAAGTGTACTTCCCTATTTCTGTTCCAGATAATGTCATTGTCTGCCTGAGTGAGGCTCAAAGACAAACTTAGGTAAAGGTTTCTTGTATCTAGACCCAATCCAGTTTGCAGCTGACCATTCCAGCCCTTTGCAAGTTTAAAACCAAATGCTCCCAACCTTTCCTCTCCTCCAGTGTAACAGATGCTATTCCACACTTCTGGTTTTAAATGTACAAAATATTGCTACTGGTCAGATATTGGACCATGTGTCTCTCATCTGAAGAATGGCCCATTTTAGTGTAGAAATGACTGCTCTCAGACACCAGCAAGAATCAACAGATAAGTCTTCAAGTTTTTTTGTTGTTGCTTAAAATGACATCTGCTTGAAAACTTTCAGGTGTCTGGAAAATTGCAGTAGGTCTCATGGGAATGAATTAATAGACCACAGGCATCTGAGCCAAAACTACACACTAATAAAACACCTCGTCCATCACCGTAGTTCATCATGCCAGTTCCCATACCTGCAATAAACCTCTCCCATCTGTGCCTGCCAATGCAGCCTTCAGCCTTCTCTGGGGAAGGAACTCGAGTCACAATAAGGTCGACCCTAGCACAAATGCTTTGATATTATAAAGTACTCAATCCATTTACCAGGAAAATTGCTGACTCTGTCTCTCAGGAGTAAACTGAACTGATAAGGATTCAGGTTTTTTAGGATCTAAACACTCTAGAAAGGAAGACCTCCAAACATGCTCTGTTTTTGCTAAAAGGTTACCAAATTGCCTAGGCTGTAATCTGAAAAACACTTTCTCAGTGCCTGGTACTTGATTAATGTTAAGGAAGACTGAAAAATATTCTGAGATATAGTGTGTTGTCCCTGTGTTCATACTGGATGTGTTGAAGGTGGAAGAGAATGTTTTTAATGCTTGTTTAGCATCTGACTCAGCAGTGCATTACTAGAGGGCATTGTCCCCTCAGCTCTGCTCTGGTGAGACCTCACCAGGAATGCTGTGTCCAGATCTGCAGCCCTCTGCACAAGAAGGACATGGACCTGCTGGAGTACATCCAGAGGAGGCCATAAAAATGATACAAGGGCTGGAACAAGTCCCCTGTGAGGACAGGCTGAGAGAGTTGGACTTGTTCCCTTTGGAGAAGAGGAGGCCCTGGGGTGGACCTTGTAAGCAGCCTTCCAGTCCCTGAAAGGTGCCTGTGAGAAAGCTGGGGAAGAACTGTTCATGAGGGCAGGAAGCGATAGGACGAGGGGTGATGGTTTTAAACTAGAAAAGGGGAGATTAGATTAGATATTAGGAAGAGGTTCTTCAATAGGAGGGTGGTAGATCACTGGAACAGGTTGCTCAGAGTGGTGGTGGAGGCCCCATTCCTGGAGTTACTCAAGGTCAGACTTGGTGCCAATGTTACATCTCAGCCCCACATGCACCCCTGTCAAGGGCTGAAGGGTCTCCAGCATGTCTGGAGCAAAGGCTGCCTCCCCCAGCAGCAAGTGCTTAGTCTCGAGTAGGGGAGGATGCACAGGTTTAACAGGAGCCTCACAAGTGTCACAAGTAAGACAACAGAGGTGAATGAGCCCAGGAGCTTCTGAGCTGAAGGAAAACCAAACTAATGGAGATGGGGAACAAGGTCTGAAGAGGGAGAAGAGGTGTAGGGCATAAGGAGAGAGAAACTGTCCTTACAAAGACAATTAATAAAACAGAAAGGACTCTTTTTTGCTCCCACATTTAGTAAGAACAATTAAAATAAGTACTGAGCTAAAACAGTCTCTATTCTACAGTGATCACAGAGTAGAAAACCTGTTAAATTCTAATTTCACATAGGTTGTCATACTCTGACACTCTTTTGGTGATGGCAAAGATTGTTTTACTGGTTGAAATGCCTGGANGCATGTCTGGAGCAAAGGCTGCCTCCCCCAGCAGCAAGTGCGTAGTCTCGAGTAGGGGAGGATGCACAGGTTTAACAGGAGCCTCACAAGTGTCACAAGAAGTAAGACAACAGAGGTGAATGAGCCCAGGAGCTTCTGAGCTGAAGGAAAACCAAACTAATGGAGATGGGGAACAAGGTCTGAAGAGGGAGAAGAGGTGTAGGGCATAAGGAGAGAGAAACTGTCCTTACAAAGACAATTAATAAAACAGAAAGGACTCTTTTTTGCTCCCACATTTAGTAAGAACAATTAAAATAAGTACTGAGCTAAAACAGTCTCTATTCTACAGTGATCACAGAGTAGAAAACCTGTTAAATTCTAATTTCACATAGGTTGTCATACTCTGACACTCTTTTGGTGATGGCAAAGATTGTTTTACTGGTTGAAATGCCTGGACTGAGAATTCAGGAACTGACCTTAGAGCAGTCCAATGAGCAGACTGCTCATTCAGTCCAAGCTCCTAAGCAAATGGAGTGTATTCTTCCTGAAGGATGCTCAGTGCACCCATCCCCAAACCAATACAACTCTTACATACTGACTTAATGTTGCTGCCATCGAGCCTATTCACGACCTGGAATTTTAAGTCTGTGTACAATTACCTTCCAGACTGAGGACTGGAGTGCACATCCCATGTCAAATCAAATCTTTACTACAAGATTTGCTGCTCTGTTTTGTGCATATTTTTAAAATGTCCCTTTGATTCTCATGCCTTTTTATGCTTTTATATATGTATCATATAAGATTCTTTGAGATTACTGTACTGGTTCCAGCTAGGATGATTTCTGTTCTACTAGCCAGTGTAGGGAGTCAGGATGGGAGCAGCACTGGTAACACCCCCATGTTTCTAGTTGTTGCCAAGCAGTCAAAGGCTTCTCAGTTCCTCATAACAAGAAGGTGGGGGGCACCCAGGAAGCTGGGAGGGGACACAGCCAGGACAAGTGATGAAGGGGCAGAACCCATTTGTATTTCTGGAGTGAGGGGGGATCCTAAGAGTTGACTCTGCTAGATGCTGAAGTGAGCGTAACTGGGAAGGAGTGGGAGAAACACCCCATCATGACTGGTCCAGAGGCTCCATGAATCTTTGAACATGTTCAAGCTTCTTGCATGACACCCAGAATGCTAGCCTACCCAGCTGCAGCAGGCCACAGACCCGAGTGTCAGGCACCAGCAAGAGCAGGCCAGCTCTGTGAGGTAAGGGGAGCCAGAGGCCAAGGCAGAGAAGCCAGGCTGTACATCTGCAGGGCCTGCACTCAGGGGCAGACCTGGGGGTTGGTAGAACCTCAGGGTCCATGAAGAGCCTCAGAGCCATGGGTGGAGAGACAGCAGGGAGGCCAAAGATGTGCATGTTCAGAGGCATTAAGAACTATTAGTGTCCCCAGGGCCCAGACATCTAAGTGGCTGATGAGCCACAAATGGTGAAAACAAGGTCTCCGATTTCTCACTTATCAAGCAGGTTGTTACTACATGATTGTTACCCTTAAGTAGAGTTACTGAGGTGTCAGGCAGGAATCAAGGCAGAGATCTGTAACTCTGGCCTCTATTTTAGAAAATCAGATTACTTCTGTGCACTGTTTGAATTTTATCAACTTGGCTAATGGCCACAGAAAGCCCATATTTTTCCTCTTTCTTTCTCTCTCCCACCAGCTTTATCTATAGTCCAAAGGAAGGGTGTGTTAAGAGTTAGTATGTATTCTCATCACTTCCCTCTTTGCAGACATCAGGACAGAAATTGAAAGAGTAGCAGAACCCAGAGTGCTTCATGCCCTTAGCCACATGGTCCATACTTGCACTACATTTCCATAAATAAGGATCATATATCATTAAATGACATGAAGCATGACTGACTTACTGTTGACTGACCAATGATTGGTCAGTCTTGGACCTTGGTAGCCTCAGTAGCCTTGAACCTTGTGAAAATGTCTCTGTCTTATCCAAAGCACCACATTGTTACCTGAACCAAGCTTCAGCTGGCTGGACTTCAGATTTCAGAGCTGCTCTATGGTGGGACTGAAGGCTGCCTCCCTGACATCTTCAGAAGCATGATTTTAGTGAAGGGTCCATTGGCTGAAGAAAGAATTTCTGATTTGTTTGTTTTTCAAATGTTTTTATTAATAGACAATTGTTGGAAACAGGTTAAAAAATACTTAATTTTGTGGGAAGTTCAGTATATATTAGAGACAGGGAAATACAGGATTTACAGTAAAGACTGTTTGGAACCAGCTCTGTAATTTATGTGACGATGGCCATCACATACATTATGCATAAGTGAGTGCAGTTATGGGTGCATGTGTATATAATACATAACTTTTGGGTTTGACAGTATTGATTGAAATCCTTTCAGTTTGATGAATGAGTGCATTATGCAGTGAACAGTGAAACCAGCCTGGAGGAGTCATTGGCAGGATTTTCACAACTTTCTGCAGGCATCCTCTCCCACGGGCTACCATTCAGAAGTGTCCTCTCGGCGTGTCCGCTCCAGCTCACTTTTTGACTGTGACAAGACAAGCCCAGGTATTACTTCAAGCCTGTCAGTTCTTCCCACCTCTTCAATTCCCTCTACACATATCCTAATACACACATGGAGGATCAAGGGATGGAAAGTCTCCCAGGGTTCATGTGGACTTGCAGTGCAACTCTTTCATGTTAATTTTTCTTTTCTTATTTCTTCACCTCAATTCACTCTGACGTCTTGCCACAATATTGTCAGTCTCGGAGAAAACAAGCCAAAGCAGATGTGCTGAACACATGGTCACCAACAGGAGCAGTTCCCAAGCAAAGTTAGCATGTGAATTCTTTCCAAAAGAGGGATGTCTCATCCAAAAAATAATCTACATCTGTTCTTGTTGTTTGGTGGATTGAAAAAAAAAACAACTTCCATGCCTAAGTTTAGTTTAACTTATGGAGTGCTCTGAAGTTAGAAGGTTCTTGATTTCAGACAGTCCTCTCTAACACCATTATAATGCATTTCTCTTTTGTTGAATAACAGAGACATACAACATTTCTACTGGCTTTTTAATAAACAGTACAATATTGCAAAGGCCCCTTATGTTTATGTGTCACAGAGGTTATGATATATAACTTCACATTTCTGCAGATACCCTAAGAATAAGAAATAGGTTTAAAATTATCATTTCAATAAAAAAGGCTCCTTTGCTTATAACTTTTCTCTATAATTTTTTCTCCTATAGAATTTAGGTGACTAATCTAAAATGGGGCTATGAACTTATCCAAAGGCAATGTATAGAGCAGCAATTAAACATTTTTACTGCAATTTCTGTCCCTTTGAGCACTGTAGTCACTGAAAGAGGGAGAATACAAAGTAAACCCCCTGAAGAGAGAAAAACACATCTGGCAAGCTCTAAAGATAAGCTCAACCTGCCAAGGAGAGAGCACAGAGGGCTGAGGTCTGGCTTGGCTCTGAAGAAAGATGAGGTGGCAACTTTCTAGCTGAATCCCGAGTTTTTACCTTAAGTTTTGTACTGGATAAGCCCATTAACTATTCTCCTTGACATAGGCCATCACCACCCTGCAATATAAATAGAAGAGGTACAGAAAAGCAAACCATAACAGGTAAAGGAGTGCGATAGCAAAACCCATGCCCACACTGGGAAGTAAGAGTGGACAGGAGGATAAGCCAAAACATGCAGCCTGTGAATTTATGAGGACTTGTCCAGCTTCAGCAGAGCACCCTCAGAGACATGCCTACCACAGTGATTTGATTACCTATACATTCAGTTTGAGTATGCACCACCTGTCAACATACAGAACAAAACACTCCACCAAGAGCATTTGGTAAATAAATGACTTGGAAAATACTATTAAGCTCAAAACCCAACATTTCGCCATGTTTGATTTTCCACCAGATGCTGTGGGATCTCAAGATATGGAGGGGAGGTGGGGGAGGCAGGGGAAGTCAAATGGTGGCAATGAGAGACTAACATCAAAGGAAAAGGCCAATTTTGCTGAGAAATCTGGTCATAAATGAATGCAAGGCCCTTATTCCAGTTTGAACTATGTCATGTACATTAAATCCAGCCTATTCATGGAGAGTGTGCACCAGGACAGGCTTTGCCCCATGCCTTGTGAAACATACTGCCCCTCACTCAAACAGTGTATAATATTAACATGATAGTATTTTTTTGTATACTGTGACTGGTTGATATACAGATGAGTGGCAAGGAGGCAGTCTCTCCTGTTTGAAACAGCTAATAAGCCTTTAAAGTGTGTTTCTTGCTGGAAAGATGGATGCCAGTAAAAGCAGCTGGTAATAGTGCCAGATAAACTTGCATCTTTTTGCCCCTTTCCTCTTCTCCAGTTGAGGAGGAGAGCAAGCAATAGTATTCCTCCTAAACACAGTGAGTTAAGTAAACATGCACAGCACTTTAGGTCATCAGGATTCCTCCTCCTTTCAAAGAATCAGACTCACAGAAGTTGGAAGGGACCTTGAAAGATCATTTAGTCCAACCCCCTGCCCGAGCAGGGTCACCTCAATTAAATCACAGAGGAACACCTCCAGCTTGGTCTTGAATGTCTCCAGAGGAGACTCCACAACCTCTCTGGGCAGCCTGGCCCAGGGCCCTGTCACCCTCACAGGGAAATAGTTTTTCCTTACATTCATATGGAACCTCCTTCTGCTCCATCTTGGACCCATTGCCCCTTGTCCTCTCACTGGAAATCACTGACAAGAGCCTGGCCATGTCCTCCTGACACTCACCCCTTACATATTCATAGACATTAATGAGGCCACCCCTCAGCCTCCTCTTCTCCAAGCTGAAGAGACCCAGCCTGTCCTCATAAGGAAGATGCTCCACTCCCTTAATTATCTTGAACAGACAAGTCCAGACAAGACTGTAGGGAAGGCCTTCATGCATAGTCCAACCATCCTGCTACAGAGGATAGAGGTAGCACTCTCTAGCATCTCTGTGCTTCAAGCAGAAGGGCAGTCTGCTGCACACTGAGTGTGAGGACTGATAAACATCATAACACTGATGAAGTGTTCAGACAGAATCTAGTTTTAGGATTGCTGAATGCTTGTGCTCCTCTTAATCTGGATCCAGGCCCCAAACTCAGATATTCCACTCTAGGCATCTAGAGCTATGAGTTCAATTCACTAAATGCCTTCAAACCAAAATAAGTACAAATATGTTACTTCTTTATGCTGATATAGTTCTCTCTGTTGCCCACCATGGTGTTACGTGGTCAGGAGAAACTTCTTTCCGATGCCAGAGCCCTGGGACAGGCTGCCCAGAGAAGCTGTGGGGTCTCCACCTCTGGAGGCATTCAGAAGCAGCCTGGATGCTGTCCTGTGCAGCCTGCTTGAGGTGATCCTACTCTTGCAGGGGTTGTACTGGGTGATCTCCAGAGGTCCCTGCCAAACCTGACCAGTCTGTGATTCTACACCACAGAGCACCAAAGAAGGCTGCCCAGGAGCACCTCCTTCACAGCCAGCTCAGCTGGATGCTGAGACCAACACTAGCTACTGTGCCACTTCATTCCTTTGACATTTTTCCTCACTTTTCATTATATTTGAACTGAGCTTTACTCCAAACTGACTCCAACACCAACGAGGAGATAAGACCTCCTGCAAACACAAACAAAGCAGATATGTGCTAAACACACCTACGCTACATAGAAACCAAGACCCTTTCTGCTTTGCAAGTCTAGGGCACTGCATCTGACATCTTGGGCCCCAGGAGAGATGATGGGAAGAAAGACTGTTTCTTCAAGTACTCCAAGTTTTAAAGTAACCTAGTGGCTCGGGAAGGCAAGACCTTTTTCCCCCTTCCCCAAGCGAGGGCAGGATGAGGTTGTATGACAAGTTGTAATCAATGCAGGCTCTTAATGATGCATGAAATGAAATATTGCTGTCCAGTGCACAGTGGATATTCAGCACTCTGCTCTGTGGTAGACAGATGCACCCTGTGCTGATCTGACAGGGAAGAAACTCCTGCACAGGAGCTGGGAGCTCAGCCCTGCACTCCAGACCATCCCTTGCGTGGGCTGCTGTCTCCTGCTGCTGCAGGCTCTTCATGGGCCAACACATCTGGCAGGCAGCTAAGTGCATTTTGCCAAGAGGCAAATAGAAAGCATTTCCCTGTTATGGTTCCTGCTTTGGAAAAACAAGGGGTGGGAGGGGTGAGGGTGGAAATAATTCACAAATCCCATGGAATGTCTAAGCAACTCTGTATCTGTACCTGGGATTAGAGAAGAATTAGACAATATATTAAAAAAAATGAGAAGAGAAAGGCGTAGGTTTCTCTTGAGCCGAGTTCCATCTCCAGTTTCATTTCCTCCTTCTCCTCAAAGAGCAAACAAGTGACAGGAGGGGAAACCTTTAATGACCTAGTACCAAAACCAACCCTCTATCTGATGGAGGTTGCTGCAGCACTTCAGATTTGTAACCTGAGTGTGACCATATGGCTCTGAAACACAAATCCTGAAATGAAGGCAGAGAACTCTGAGGGAACCTGTGTGATTTAAAAGGAAAAGTTGCTGCCTGTTGCCTCTGGCCTAGTGATGTAGACTAGGGCTGTTGCTGTCAAAGAGCCTGTGTTTGCACTGATTTCAGGGGCATCAGCTGGTTCACAGCAGCAACCAGGCAGGTTTAGGTCAAATGTGGGAGGAACAGACATGGGGCACTGGCACCTGCTGCCTTCTACTCTGTCTTCCCAAATCAGCAGGACTGCTTAGTTCAGTCAGGCCTCTGGATGGTTAGTGGTACAGCACCTAATGTGACAGGAGAACCTTTCCAATTGAATGCTACACACAGATTTCCATACTCCTCTTGTTTGTGTTGATAAATAATCCAGATGTTCCTTCTCATTGCTCTTTACCCAGGCAGAAAGGTCAGTGCAAGCTGTGTGCTGGGCTCATCTTTTTTGCTGATCAGCTCTGGTCAAAATGAAAATCCAGACAGAGAACACCAAGGGCTGCTTGTTTGGTATTCCCTCTGTGATTCGATGATTACACTAGGGAAGAGAAAAAACCAGACAGCCAAACCAAATAATAGGAAGCCAAGATGCAACAGTAGGAGACAATAAACCTTTTTATCCCCCAAAAGAGCTGTTGCTGAATTGCAATTCGTTCTCTCCTCATTGTAGTTTTATTATCTTAGCTTCCAGTGTTTTAGCCAGTCTATGCTAATTGCCAATGCCTTCCTCCCCACCTCCATCAGCTCCTCCTCCTACTCACCCGACTTCATCTTTATCTTCCTCTTTTAAAGCAGCTTGAATCACCATCTCAGACTCTCCAGATTTACGGTTAAAATTAAAGTTTTGGCAACCCTCTGTCACTACACTGCCTGTGACTGTGGTACAATATAATGTAATTAATGTTTTTATGTTTAAAGAAGAGGCGGCACATATGTTCCTCAGCTGCTGATGAACAGATTTATAGGTAACACATCTGAGTCAGTGCCCATGTTTAGACATTAGCCTGACAGATCACTAATCATTTTCTAAAAGCTGTGCACCACTGCCCTGCTTCCCTAAATTTGCAAGCAGGACTGTGCTGGGATACCACAGCGAGATGATAGATTTCAGGTGACACAGGGGGAGGAAGCAAAGCATCAGTAAATGTTTCAGCATATCTATCTCTTCATAAGCAGATGTTCTTGCTTAACACATACCATTAAGCCAGAGTACACTGTGTGCTTTCTTAAAGAGACACCCAGCCTGCTCAGGGTAGGCACTTTGCAATGTATCTGAGCCAGGACATATCCTGGCCCCAGAAACCTAAGCCCTTGTTCAAGCAAATTTCTCCTCATGGAAGAGGGGCTGCTGTCCCATCTACAGTTGCCGAGGAGGGGGAATCTTGTAACTGGATGGATTTTTGCCATCCTTGATGCCATTCCCATTTAAATCAGACTTAGCTGGGGGTAAAAGTCTCATGGAGCCTGCACAGCAGCAGGTGGTTCCCACCTGGGCTGAGCAGTCTCTAGCAGAAAGGCAGGACACAGAGCTGGGGGTAACCAACCCTCCTGCTGCCTCACCATCTGATGCCTTGCTTACAGGACAGAAGTGTTTAAACACCACCCAGCTTCACAGCACTGCTCCAAGCTTGCTCTGATCTCCCCAGATAAGGCCCAGCAGTGGGCTGACCTTGGCCAGACATTAGGAAGAAGTTCTTCACCAAAGGAGTTGAACAGGCTGCCCAGGGAGGGGGTGGAGTCCCCAGCCCTGGGTGTATTGAACAGCTGGGTAGATGAGGTGCTCAAGGAGTTGGTTTAGGAGAGGACAGGGATGGTTGGACTCGACCATCTTAAAGGTCTTTTCCAACCTTGTGATTCTGGGATTCAGACACCCACCCAGCTGTGCTTACACTCCCCCTCCTCACCAAGCCAGGGGAGGGCAAGGAGCAAGTAAGATGGAAAAACTCACAGATCAAAATAAAGAAGGGACATCACTCACCAGTTACCACCACAGGCAAAGCAGACTTCAGTTGGGGAAAATTAATCTACTTTATTGGCAATTAAAATAGAGTATGACAAAATCTAAAGCACACACATCACATAAGCCTCTTCTTTACTGACCTCAACTTCACTCCATCCTGGATGCCTCTACCTTCTGCCTCCAGCAGCACAGGAGGTGGGGAACAGGGGCTCTCCGTAACAGCTCCTCTCTACTGCTCCTCCTCCTCACACATGTACTTTAGTTTTTCTTTTGTTTTGCTTCTTATAGACTCCACAAATGGAGTCAGAAACCTGAGAACTCTCCTTTGCAGCTCAGTCCTTAGGGGAGAGCATGCTGATAAAAGGGAGAAATTCAAGGCCTCGGCCAACTGTCCTGCACACAAGAGAAGGGAATTCCTCTTCTTTGAGAGGCACAAGACTAAGCTCTCATTGAGGGACTTAACTCACAAAAAAAATAAGTGAGTTTTCTCCTGTACTTAGAGCTAGTGGCTGTTAATGCATTTTGGTGAGTCATTCCCTACTCCCAAGCACAGGGTCTCCTTCGGAGCCCAGCGTATTCAAGCCACTGACTACCAACTTAATGGCATTAAGAAAAAAATATGCAGTTTAAGAAAATCTTTGCACAGAGCAGATTTGTTAACCTATACTAAAGCTTATTCTGGACACTCTCATTCAGAATTAAAGTGGCTTTAACTCAAGTTAGTGTTTGAGTTAGATCTAAATTAAATTTGAATTCAAATCATTAAATCTGTACAGGGATTTAGTGCAGTTTACATAATCAATTTTAAGTTCATACCCTTCATTAATTTGGATGACTATCATCCAGTCTTTGCTTACTTAAAAATAGTTCTAATGCAGTTATTAATATTATAATACTCACACTGGGTTATTCGTGAAGAAACAGGGACTTTGAGCTTTCTTTGAAGTTTCACAAAATTAGAGTATCTCACTGAAGAAACCCATTTCATTCTGACACACATTAAGGGCAGGAAGGGTTTTTAACTCCACTTAAAGAGCTTCTGTGTTGGCAGAGCCAGTAAAGCAGCAGGAGTATGTCTCTTCCCTCATTAGCACCAGGTACAGAGCTTAGGCTTGTGTCACACCCAGGGGCCACATCACCTCCCTTTCCAAACCAGGGTGGCATCTGCTCTGCGCCAGCCTTAGCCCCTGTCTGTGCACAGCTCATTCTTTCGAGCCCTCTGCCTACTTTGGCTCTGGAAGCATCCCCAAGGTGGCTGAGCAGGTGGTGGTAGGTCTTCAAAGTCAGCATTGCCAAATCTACCCCAGCCCCTGTGCTAACCCTGACCCATTTTATCCTTTTCTGAAGGCAAGGATCAAACGTGACAGTCTACACCAAGGCTGGGTGAGAAATGCAACTCCCACCTCCTGGATGAAACTGCCACGCTACAACAAAGGGTTTGTATGGGCACTGTGGATCCATCTCTGCCACAGAGACTCAGGTGCCTTTGAAAAATGCAGCCTTCAGGGTAGAGTCCCAACTTTTTCCCATTCTCCACAAAATGCCAGCCATTTCTGATTAAAATCCCACCTGTCACCGGATTTCAGAGGAATGCAGAGTGGATTCATTTTACAATATCAGAACCAGCTGCTCACAAAAATAGCTTTCACTCTCCCAAGGTCTACTAATCATTTCAGGAGACAAGCACAGAAGAGGATATCTCAGCTGACACTGGAGAGCACAAATGTTGGCACAAATATGAATCTGAATTTCCTGACAGTAGTTTATTGTGTAGCTTTAGCAGGTTTAACAGACATGCCACTCAACCGACAAGACCCTGTTTAATGCTTCACTTTAAGTAGTTGTGTGATCTTTGGGGTTGTCAGTTCTGGGAATTGCCATTTTCTGAGAGCAGTTTTGGCAATCTCCCTGTGTGTTACACCTCTACAGGTACGATGCTTGCAGCTTTTTCAGGCTGGCCTGCTGATGGTCTGGAATCACCTGGCATCTAAATCAAGAGAGGTTGGGACATCTTTTCCTTCTCTCCCTGCTTTGTAGTGGACAGTTTTCATGGGTGTCAAGTGCTCGATATGCCAACCTGGTGTGTGTGAGAGCAGCAACTGTCTCATGTGAGGGTGTGACCTGTCCACGGGTTCAGGAACTTCATCAGATCGCTCCTGCATCAGGGCCCCAGGCTGAAAATCCTGCACTAACCAGGTCTGTGCTGCCTCCCATCTCAGTTGATCGGGGAAACCTGGTTTCTAACAGTTCAAACAACACTGGAATGGTTCAGTATGGTGTTTTCTCTTTTGTTCTGCCAAAAATATTCTACTGGAATCCACAGGAAGTCACAGGTCTCATCAAATTACAGTTTGGAGCAATGAGAATATTGGCATGAAGACCACCCACTTCCTAGCAGGAGAAAACTGCTGTGGTTTAAGTCTTTATTTGTATATTGCTAGCTTTTGTGGATCTGAAATTTCATGTGAATACACTAAAAATAATAAAAAATAAACTTTGTATCTGCCTTCTGTGTTTGGCATTAGCATTGTCTTTCATTGTTTTCTAATAGTAATAATTAGGTGCTGCATTATTCTAGGGCATGCCTTGTAGCACTGCTAGGAGGGCTTTTATGCACTAAGTAAATACATATAGAAAACTAAATTTCATTGAGATAAAGCCTCTGTGGTTTCATTTTCATAAGATTTGCTTACACCTTCTTCCTTCATACCCACAAGAATCTTTTGCAAATTCCCTTTAACACCTTCATTTTGTTCCTCCTTCAAGTTGTCACTTATCTTGGACCTTTCATTCTGCACCAGTGTCACCCTCACCCAATGGACAACTTATCCAAGCACTTAATGCTGTTTCATTGTGGGACCCACCTGTCCTGGACTGTGTGAGGGACATCAGCACCAGTGGGCATGAGAGCCTGACAAGCCCATGGGGACTGGCCCATCAGGAACTACATCTGTTGGTCTGTAGCTGATGCATTCCCAGTGTCCTGGGAGAACAAATGTCTGCAGAGGGACAGTAAACACAACAGAAGACATTGCAAGTGCCTAACAATGAGAGCTATGAGGACTGCATCCAGCCTGATTCAAGGACAGGCTGGGCCATCTCTGCAATGATTAGCATAGTCCTTTTGGTCACTAGTGCCTTTAGTGGGGACAAGGATATATAAGTTTGGCTATATGTTGTAGTAGTAATAAATAACAACAACAACGATTAATAATAACAACAGCAGCAGCAACAACAACAACGAGGAGAAGGAGGAGAAAGAAGGAGAAGGAGAAGGAGAAGGAGAAGGAGAAGGAGAAGATGATGATGATATACAAATTTCCAGGGATTCTGGACACTAAGAGATTTTCTTATCCTAACTTCTGGTTTCCACTTCAAAATTCCTAGCTGCTACATGATAATCTGGTTTCTTCCCACACAGACACAGTGTCATAAAATGCTCTGAAGGGAAAGAGTGTTCAGTTCCTCTCCCTGCCCAGAGAGGTGGACCCAGGGAAGCAGTTAAAGTTTAGTGAAGCTAAGAGTAAGGCAGTAGGAACACTGCTGTCATAGATGCCTATTTCAGACATTTTTAGTTATGGTTCCTAGATGTTGTTTTAGAGCGAGTCCTGTATTCCTACTTTTACAGTTTACAAGACTAAAAAAGTCACCCTAGACAAAATTTGGTGCAGCAGCCATGTGCAATAAAAAGGCACCCTGGAGCTCCAGGAAAGAATCAGATCTGAAGGTCTTGACTACCAGGATATGAGGATATTAATTCTCACTTTCAGCAATAGGAAAATGGAGAAGTGATGATAAAAATAAAGCTGTGGGTAATAATTGTCTGGGCGTGAACTGTAGAAGTGGATCCTCAGTATTCAAAACCCCCAAGAAAAAAGCACATAGATTGCTGTATGTTATTTATTTACTATTATTACTATCACCATTATTATAACAATTGGCATGAAAGTCTAGAGCTGAGTGACTGCCTGCTGTTTGTGTTGATGTTCAATTCACAAGCAGTCAAGTACCACTTGGTTTGTGCCAGCTTGCTGCATTGCTTCAGACATAAAAGATATTGTGTAACCCAACAGCAGCTTTTTAACTAAAAAATAGGTGTTCAGCTTATATCCAGTAAAAAACTGGTATATAATGATTACAATACAATGTATTCAGATTCTTTCTGCTCCTTCAAGCTGAAAGAACAGCTTTTTCAGCTGCAACAAATGGGGCAAGTCTCCTTAGAGGAAAATTTAGTAACACCAGCAAACTCAACAAGTTTTCTTGTTGAGACAAGACAATAGGACACATTTACTGCTGCCATAGCACTGTGAAAGGCTGCCTGTGTGACCTTGGCCAAGCCTTCAGATGTGTTTGTAGAAAGGATGAGCACCTGAAACTCCTCCAGAGGAGGCCCTGGGTCTAAGCACCTATGAAAATAGGACCTTTATTCTTTACCATTTGTCATTCTGGTGCCATAGGAGGGTAAAAGGGATCTTTTGTATTGACCTCAGAGAGTCAAACCAGTCCCCCACTTACAGGGTCCTGTCTGAATTCTGGGTTTGGGTTTTTTTATTATTTTATTTTTATTTGTTTGCTTTTTTATGATGATAGATCAACTGTCCAGAAAGAGGTCAGTTGGTGCAGTTACCTGGGGAAGGAAGTGTGATCTTGTGTTTAGAGTGAGAAGCTGAGAGTCAGAGCTCTTGGGAGCTGCTATTATAACACCTTGTGGCTTTGGGCAAGAGGCTTCACCTCTGTGTTTCAGCTAACCTGCCTGTAATACTCATAGTGAGCATGGTGATGCTTAATTGTTATTTATAAGGTGCCTGGGGATCACTAGAGACATAATCATCCGAAAGTTAAAACCATGATGATCTGCAGCAAAGGTCCAGAATAGGGAATCTGTGTCTGGGCAGACAGAAAAGCTGTTAAGGTCCCTGTCACCACCGCTTGGGCACAGAATGTGTTAAACTGCAGCACGCAGAGACGTTTCTTATTCATTAACAGCCTCATTGTCTGATGAAAGGAAAGGCAAACTGTGACCATTTTGCTGATGTTAAGGATTTCACACACATAGTAAATTATATGTGAGCATTGTTGCCATGCATCCATCCCAGCGTTCAGCCCCTCGGGGATTCAATCATGCTCTTCTGTAGCTGGGAATATCAATGCACCGAAGCAACGCACTACACCTACACGTCTCTCATCAGAGGATGTTATGAGGATAGCTTAAAAGGGGAGTGAAGGAAAGTGGACCCCGCTTCCTACCTAATGGGGGAGAAGGTTACTGACCTCATCATCTAATGTAATAAACACCATCCAGGTAGGGAGCTGCCACAGAGCCCTGAGCGATCCGAAGCCCCACGGAATGAGATACAGCCCAGTACATGCAACTTTCATAGAGATTTCGTGTGGGTAGTGTCGGATTTTGAGACGGAGGAGGAGGCTGTGTGCCCAGCCGTGAGTGCAGGCCAGCAGCACCAAGCCTTTTCTCACAGCACCCTCATGTGCTCTCAGCAAAAACTGCTCTGTGGCATGGGGGACGCCGTGTCTTTCATCAGCGCTGCAACTTCTTGAAAGAACTGATTTAAATTAAACAGGACAGCCAGTACATATTAATTACCAATTGATTCTTAAAAGAGCACTTATTGAGGGTTCTCAAGTTGGGAAGGGATAAATCTGGCTGTCATGTAATTAATTCAGAATGACATAGGCAACAAATATGTATTACATATTTTCTTCTAGAATATTAACTTGTAAAGTATGTTTACATATCCAATTAACATTTAACGAGATAACCTTATACTATATTAATTAGCTATCTGCTAATGAAAAATGTACCAAAATTAATATAGACATTAGGCAAGCTGACTGTATAACTGCTTATTTGGAAAAGCTCTTTGAGGCAAGTATGGGATGATCTCAACTTGATCACCTGGCCAGTGTAACTGAGGAGCAGTGGGGTTTGCTCGTCCTTAATTACACGAGTAACGAACTCATTCTGGGTCACATCTCAGGCCAGTGTTGTTGGTCTTCATGTTTTTCAACCCTTATGAAACTAGATTGGAGGCATCTCTTTGCTTTTGATCTTCTTGTGGTATTGTATGGTGGGGTTCTGGTGTAGAGGGTAGCTACAAACAGCTGCTTTTTGCCACCAGAGAAGGAAATGAAAAGTTTTTCACAGACTCTGCAGACAACAAGGTCAGTGAAGAAGGACGGGAAGAGGTGCTCCAGGAGCCAGAGAGAAAGATTCCTCTGCATCCCATGGAGAAGACCATGGCAGAACAGGCTGTTCCCCTGCAGCCCATGGAGGATGATGGGGTGCAGAGATCCCCCCTGCAGCCTATGGAGAGGCCCCATGCTGCAGCAGCTGGAGACATGGAATATGCTGTGACCTGCATTGGAACAAGGCCCTGGCAGCGCCTGCAGCCCCTGGAGAGAGAGTAGGTTTGATGGGAAATCTTGTAACTGGGGGGACACCAGGCTGGAGCAGTCTGGGCCTGAGG
>VXBZ01006691.1:65498-76801 GCA_013399135.1 Heliornis fulica
TGAGGATATAACCAGGTGGATGGATGATGGCAGGGCAGTGGATGGGGTTTTTCTGGATCTCAGGGAGGCATTTGACACTGTCTCCCCCAGCTTTATCCTGGTGGGCAAACTGGGGCAGTGTGGCCTGGAGGGTGGAGTAGTGAGGTGGATGGAGAGCTGGTTGGAGGGAAGAAGTCAGAGAGTTGTGATCAATGGGGCAGAGTCTGGCTGGAGTCCTGTGACTAGTGGAGCCCCTCAGGGGTTGGTACTGGGACCAGGACTGGTCAGTAGATTCATTGGTGACCTGGATGAGGGAATAGAGTGCACAGTCAGCAAGTTTGCTGATGATACAAATCTGGGAGGGGTGGTGACACACCAGAAGGTTGTGCTGCTACAAAAAGAAAAAGAAAAAGGAAAGTGGTTGAGTGTGTTGAGTGTAAAACCTGTGTTTTAAATGATGGAAACAGTTCTTTCTCATTAAAATAAGACACCAAATAAGTTGTGTTTGTGTCTATGTCACTGTAAGACCTTGTCTGGGCACCTGTGAAGAATTACATCCCCCTGATGGAAGGTCATTTACTAAAGCAATACTTCATCAGTAATTGCAGCTAACTGGGAAATAAAGGCTGATTTGATTCTAAAAAGGGCTGTGATATTAGAAAACATTGGAAAATAACTATTTTTAAACAAAGTAACTCTAAAAAGCAAAACAAAACTAGAAAAAAAATCACCAAAGTGCATCTATGGATCTCTTTGTATAGTTACTCTCTTTTCAAAGTGCAGTGCTGGTTAAAGTGCTTTGAAAGATTACTGATTCTGTAATACCTCTGTCAGGCCATTTACATTCAAACACTACAATATTCAGTTTTCACCTGAGTTTAATCATAATATGGATATAATTCAAATTATTTTGTAAGTTTTTTAAGACTTATGTAGTTCAAAACCTGATAATTTGTGGTAAAGCAGAGAAAATGCAAAGTGCAGAGAGAATTAAAATAGTGTGAGGAAGAAATAAAAACAACTAGACAAACACTGAGATTTAACAGTGAAAGAGAGGGAGGAAGATGTCACATGAAGTGCAAAGGAAACAACTAGGATGTGAACAAGACAGGAGGTGGAAGGTATGTGTAAAAATAATGGATAAGTCTTGAAAATATTAAGTTATTCTGCAGAGTTTTAAAATGATCAGCAGAAAGACAAGGACATGGGAGAGAAAGACAGATGTCATGTTCTTGTAATGGAACAGACTGTGCTAATACCCCTGCGAAGCCCCTCAGCACACCCTTTAAATGAGATGTTTTCAGAAGCTTGAGAAGATTTGAACACCTTATGTGGTCAGAGAAAAAAATCTCTGGGTGTAGTCTGTGTGTGGCTCCTCTCTATCTCCTGCTGCTCCCTGGATCTTACAAGAAAGCACAATCCTCCTCAAAAGCCTTTTCCTTGTACCTGGGTTAAGACCCATGAAGAAAGCTGAAGGTTTGCAGCACACAAGCACTACTGGAGAAGGCTGCTAGACATTCCACTGCTGTATTTTCAGTTTTGTGAATAAAGTGATGACCAGCTTGCTTCCAGCTCGATAAAATCCAAGCAGGAGATATAAAAGGCAGTGTTGGGCTGGAGAAATGTAACCAGACATTGGAAAGGTACAGAAGAGTGCTGAACCCAGTGAAGCAACAAAGACTACTAGTCTGTAGCTATGAAGAGTCACTATCACTGGCGCTTCCAAGTACTTGACTAGCAGCAGCGTCCCTCACTGCTAAAAGCATGGACAGATAAGCTTGGCTGATTCAGCATGGAGAAAGTCAAGCTGAGCACCAACATCACATAGACAGGGTGTTTTCTAACAGAAGAGCAAGACTTCTTGGAAGAACATGAAGAACTAAAGAACAAGCTGAAATCAGAACCAGAGCCCACATGAAACCACGAGAGTACCGCAAGCCGCTCTCCTCAGCTTGCAGGGAGCCGAGCCTGCCATTAGAGGTAACGCGGCCACAGAGCAAGACATGAAGGTACAACACAAGGAAGACAGCAGTGCACATCAGGAGCCAAGAGCACCAGCTCCAAAGCCGTGACAGGGAGGAGGGACAGACAGAAAGGAACTCTCAGCAGCACTCAGGAGCGGAATAGGTCTGTGACAGCTTCTGGCACAGGGTGGCTGTGCGGGCTGATCACGAGCTGTTCAAAGGTGTGATAAAGAAACAAATGCTCGATGCTTCCACACAACTACCAGAAAAGGTGATTTCATAAAAAGTGAAGGCATCACGCGGAAAACCCAAGGCAGTTAGTAGAAAGGAGATAATTTTTAAGGTTCTGTGGAGAGGAAGAAGATACAGGTGAGGTGAATGTGACTGTGGACATGCCAGACTTCTAGGCAGAAAGAAACCGTTTTCACTTCTGTTACAGAAGAAAAGGAAAAGATACTGGGTAGGCCTTGACTTTTCCATTGATGGTTTGTAGCACTGCATGTATTACATTGATGAAGTGCAGTTCTATGTCCTATTCCCCACAATTTGTGACTACCTAGGAATAATATCTAGGGTGTGATTCTGGAGCTGAAGACACTAAAAGCAAAGCCATTTTTTGAGAAGGATGAGGATTGCAGATGAGTGGCTCAATCCAGTGTCTCTTCAGGCCTTAGAAGGATTTACCAGATTCTACAAAGACCAGTCCTGTCCTTCACTAAACTTCAGATTCAAAATTCAAAATGAAAAATTCAGCTTTTATCTGTGTGACAGACTTTTCATGGACCTTTCAGAGTATACTATAGAACAGTGATTAGCAATACATTCTTTACTAGGAATTAACCTAACAGGCATTGCTTTTCTAATGCACTCCTTCAAAACCATGGAAATCAGTGTGTTCCCATTAAAATATGAAACTACTAGAGTCTTTGACAAATTAAACACTGCTGTTTGGAGAGCAGCAAGCAGGCAGCAGGTATCTACATTGCTGAATGCTGTCTCCAGATCTAGGAGAGATATAAAATACTGTTTTTCATGTGAAACTGCTGGAGAACCAGGTGTGTGTGTTGCACTGGGGAAGATTCTTGGCTTTTGGAGGGTTTCAAAATGACTTTTTGTGGTTGAGCCTGGTCTGAGATCTATGATCAGCCCAGAAGATGTTTTTTACAGCCTCTGAGCTACTTGTATCTTTCTTGGGAGTTTTCTGGTACTGTGTTTGGTGGGAAAAACGGTCCTGGGGTTTTTGTGAGTGTTAGTATTCAGGGGATTTCAGGCAGTGAGCTGAAGTAATAGCATCATTTACTAGTCTTTTTTGTTTATTTTAATTACCACCAATCTTTCAACATGTGCTATTTATTCAAGCTCCTTGGTCTCTCTGGATGCCTCTGCCCCCACCTGAACAAAAGAAATAATGACAGCTACCTCACAGATGAGTCATGGTGCACAGCTATGCTCAAGTTGGTTAGTTTCAAGACACTGAGTGTCTTGGCTAAAAAAACCCTTTGCTATTATTGGATGTTTTGTTATACTCTTTTCCAAAAATCACACATTTTAAAACAATGAGATGAGCTTTTACTCACTTCTAAAAGATTGCATGTGTATATAATCTACTATATTCCTCAGATGATCTATCCACTTTCTTATACCTCCACCAATCACAAAAATTGCACAAAGAGAGATTCTTGATGGGAGGGAATGGGGGATGAGCATGTCTCTGAAAACAAGGGGGCAGAAAGTGGGATGGAAAACAGACAAATAATAACAATTGAGTTCGGACACAAAAACATTCCTCACTTCTCAGGGGTTTTAAAAGCTAGAATCATTGGGAGGAGTGGCCTGCTTGGGGCTGTGAAAGTGATATTGTTTCTTTTATACAACACCAGGTAAACCAAAGCAATCCAATATTTTAGGTTTAATTACGTGTGTTTCAGTGTTTCCTCCCAGAACTCATAGTAAAGTTACGGACACTTACACCTCAACACAGAGGAGGATGGCTCCTATTTGGAAGATGATAGCTGTAGTCCCAGAGGAGACAATAGTTACTTGCTGTGTATGGTTACAGGCAGCTGCATCACCAGAGGGATTTAAGGACATTTAGCACATTTACACATGGGCTCTCTAACTGAGTGAACATGCCCTTTGCAAACACATCTTCCCCTCCCAGAGCCACCTGGAGCAGGGAACCTTTCGGGCATCGCCTCTCCTGTGACTTCTGCCACCTGTTCAGTGGGAACAGGTAATTCTGGAGGCCTGTCATTTCCTTCTCTGGCTGCCATCTCACCTCCCAGTCTCCTAAGGGCTCTGTCACCCTTCATCACAGTTCTCTTTGTGAGAGAAGCACAGGTGAAGAAACAGACAGGTTCCAGACTTGCCCACAGCACAATCACTTTCACTTTATTCTCTGGGAAAAGGATGGGGGAAAAATGGGGAGACAAGGGCAAAACCACAGAAGGACTGCAATAGACAGCTACACCAAAAGAAAATGGGCCTGAATAATTCTCCCATTGGATTTTCTTCCTCATTAATTCCTTGCTCCATGGGAGTTCAAGTATAGAAATACTCCAGGCAAGGATCACAGAGGTGGGATGATTTAGGCTGAATGAAGAACTTGTCTTTGCAAGAATAAGAAACGGATTTTCATTCAAAGCTCTCCAAAACTGCCAATGTCAGTTACATTCAGGTCAACAACAGCAAAACTCTCACCTATCTTTGTGGAGCCTGAGTTCCCATTCATTTCTCAGCACTTTTCCAGGCAGATTTTAAGGTTGTCATCACACATAAAACCTTTTCTTCTATTTAGTTATCTACACAGAGGCAAAAAAACCCAAACCAGAAGCCAGTGTCAGGACAGTGCTGGACAGACTCTTCCATATGCATCCAGTAGATTAAATCATTGAAAAATATTGCTGTGCTGTATTTGCTATGTAGCCTTTTGTAGTAATAACTTCAATGCTAATTAATTGCTTCTAAATTAGAACTTAATCTAATGTATGACTGTTGGGATAGTTACATGCCTTTGAGAAGATGAAATAGGATTTTGCAGACTCTAGTTCCAATGTGATAAAGAATTCCCTGAATTTCACAGCGTGAGGGTTGGACTGGGTATAGGTTCCTCTAATAATTTCTCAGGTTTTGTTTTGGCATCACAAAAAAAGCTCAAAAGCTTTACACCAGCTCCAAAGCTTTACACCACTCGGGCTCAGCGTTCAGTGAAGGACTGCAGAGTGAACCAAACCTCACCCAGCTGCTACTCCAAATAATGCTCAGTCCAGGTCTGCTCAGGATACAGACCTTAGTCACCATGTCACACGCTGTGATTTGTTGTGTGAGCTGACTACTGTTTTCATTGTCCAGCTTTACCTCACAAAAAGCTGTGTCACTATGTTAAAGAATGATGCTCATCTTTGAATGTCATTCCATGCCATTTTTCTATACTGCCACTTTAAAAAAAAAAAAAAAAGTAAAGGCATGTTCTGTAGTACAGTGTGCCTAATTAAACAAAAACTGTAAGAAAATGTTCTGTGCTCCTACTGCAAGATTATGTGCATTTGCTGAAACTACACTGTGCTTGTTAAAGACTTAGTAAAGGCTCCTGTTACCTTCAGTGGTCTTTGGATCCCACACTAAGTGAGGCAGCATAAAATAGATCAGGATTTAGAGGAAGCTTTAACTGTGCACCATCAATTTAACAGCACCTTTAAAACAATATTTATAATAGCTAGCATCAAGTGATCCACTATTTAAAATGCTCCCAAACATACTATTGACAAACCTGCAATTTGCCTCCCATCTCCAAATGTTGGATGGGTATTTCTGGTCCTATCTTTTTTTTATATATTGACACTTAATTTTTTCTGTGCAGAATGTATCTTGATGGAGCCATCAAGAGAGCAAACACATTAAACCTAAAACAACAAGCAAAAGCTCTAAATAATACAAAGCTGGACCTACAAGCATGTGTGCTGAAAAGCTTTAGATAACTGGTCTGCAAATAGATCTTCAAGCTTCTCTTTGGGCTAATGTGGCAAACAAACCAAAAGCAAATCTTGCAATTATATAAACAACAATTTATGGTGACAGGTCAGAACCAGACTTGACTTCTCTGGCTCCAAACATTCAGCAGTTTGTTAGTCACACAAAGAACTTGAACCTGTTCATACCTGCCTTGGTAAAAACTCCACCAGCAAAGTCTCTGCTAAAATCTGCTTAAACCACAAATCTCAGCTGGGACAAGGGGCAAGGCAAAGCCAGCCCTTCCTCAGCCTGCCATGGGAATGAACGGGCTCGAGAGCCAGCAGGCATCATGCAGCAGCCATGACTCCCCTTGGCTCCCATTTCTCTGCCAAGTTTCTACTTCAGAGGAGAACCTGACTGGATGCTTTTGTCTGATTTGTCTCATCTCTTATTTGTAGGAGAGAAAACTGCTGCAGGTCAAGTATACTTAGGGCAACACAGCAGCTAGGATCTTCTTGACCAGTGCAAGGTACCACAAGGTAGAGACTGAGACATCTGAAATTACACATCCCTGAGCAGCAGAGGAGTTACACATGGAACAGAGAACAAAAGTTTCAGGAAAAGGCAATGCTATTTACTCACAAAGTCTGAAGAGGGACAGACATTTTCAGTCCTCTGCCTTCGATTCTAGACTTTGATTCACTTCTGCATCCCTTCACTCCTTCAACCAGCTCAGCAATCTCAAGGCAACTGTTTTGATCACCAAGTCGTGTATGTTTTCTCTTTTATAAATCATCCCTGTCTCAGAAGCGTTACAGCCCAGTCATTTGCTTCAGAAAAGGATTTCCTTCCCTCTGGCAATATGATCTCTTCTTCTCTCATGTTTGTCAATCTGAGCTTATGAAATAAACATTGGTTTTGTAGCCTCAGAAACTAAACTCCTCGTTCTTGTGCTGCATCAAGAATTCTGGCCGATTTTAGGCCTCTCAGAGGATTAAGATAATGGCAGGAGGTTGCAGGATAATTTCTTTTTGGAATTTTCTTCCTTTCTGCGACACAGGATCTACAGCAGCACTTAGGTTCAGCATGCAGAGGCTTAATTTCCTCATAAAATCAGAGACATGCAGGTATTTTTGTACAGCACAAGAGTTCCCAGTGTGAAAAAGGCCAGGACTCACCCATATGATTCCTGCTGCCGTTACCAGGGTACTAGGGAAGAAAATAACACTTCTCTTGTATCTCCTGCAGCCTGGAGATGTTGGAAAGCATCTGTGTGATAACTGTGATGGTCACAAATCAGGCTATTACAAGGAAAACCCCAGTGTCATGAGACTCATCATGTGCCTCACAAGCCAGCAGGAACACAGCTACTCCACAGTGACACCTGTCCCTCAGCTTGGGTGCTAAGCTAGATGAGAAAACCTGACTGCAGTACATCTACACGGCACCTCGGTGTCACCTGCGGCCACGGAGCTGCTTCCTCGGTGTGAGCCCAGCTCCCGCATCGCCAGCCGGGTGATGAATGCCTGTGCCAGGCTGGCCTGCACCGGCAGGATCTGGTGAGTACAGCGAGCACGGATGCTGCAAGCACACTAAGAAAACCCATGGAGGGCTAACAACTGCTTTTAGTGTGGTGAGTGTCACAGAAGATCCCACAAGGTCCCTACTTGATAAATCGGTTTTTGCTAAGTTTATATATATCTTCTCTTGTTTATTCCCCTTAATATCTGTCCATGGTTTTATTTTTATGTTATCCTTCAGCCTCTTCCCTCTACTGGAATTGTCTTTACTGGCAGTTTCACTCCTCTTGAATTGTTTTATATGAAAGTTTATTGAAAAAAGAATTAAGCCTCCCTGAAAACCTGGGAAAAAAGCCAAGTGAGGAATCAGGAGTATTTCTGTGGCTCTAGTGGCAAGTACAGGAAGGAGGAACTTAGTGCTAATCAGCTTATGTGGCTGGACAGAGTTGTTGACAAAGCTTTCTTAGGAGTGTTGTGGTTCTAGAAAAACATCACTAAGAGCAGTGGTTGTAGTTGCCTTTTTAGGCTTAGCAATCATGCCAAACTCAAGCTCTTTATTTCTAAAATCACAACATAATGGTCCAGAATTTCCCCTTCATTTTGAAGGAAGAATGCTCCAGATCTAAGAAGTCGTGCATCGTGTTGCACTACAGTTACATCCTAGCACCTCATGTCTTTACTATCAGTCCTCACAGGAACACCCAAGGCAGGGAATAGTCTCATTGCTGCAGAACTGGATCATTGTCACGTTGAGTGGTTTGTCACAGCTCTCACACAGCCTGTGTAGAAGAGAAGACAATTCCCTCAGGAACTTTAAGTCCCTGGCTAATGACCATTCGCTTTTTAAACCTTTGAAGAGAAAATATGGATAAAAGCTTTTTGCACAGGGAAAAAAAAAAAAAAAACCAAAAGAGTAACAGGTCTCTTATGTCCTGAGGAAAAAAATCCCCCTTGACTTCCAAAAGATCCATCCCTTAGTTTGTAGCATGTTTTCTTCCCTTGATTGAAAAGGCAGAGAGTCTCCAAGTCCTGCTACCTACTCACATAAATAAGCCTCTCTGGATTCTTCTCTGTGGAACAACAGTGACGTGCAGTGGATGCTCAGGCAAAGCACAGCAGTACAGAACCATGAAAGAAGTGATCCCAGAGACTGCTTCTGCACAGTACAATCACCTTCATACAAGATGAGTTGGGTACCCATGTCATGATAACCGTTTACAAAGAAAGTTTGGTGAAATCCCAAGTTACAGTTACATGAATTGCAAAACCCATTTCAGGCACCAATTTATACTGTATCCTTAGTCCTCATGTAACAGTGTTATTTAGAGGAGAATATCATTTTAACCAAATTAGTAGAAAATATTTGTTTTGACTTGCAGCACTTGTATGGGTCGCAACTGAGGGTGCAGGCTGAAATCTCTGCATAGAATTAAAGAAAAGCTCATGAAAATGATTCATTGTCTTAACAAGTTATTGGGGAGGTTTGTTCTACTCAAAGTAATTGAGTAGGAGCACTGCTGTTAAAGTACAGAAACAAGTATCAGTCCAATGTCACAAACTTGGGGGAAGTATTTGGATGATCATGCTGCTTTCTAAAAGCCTTTAGTGTTTTAACACTTGTCATACTCTCTGAATCCCAGAGGAATGATGAGTTAGAACAGGATTTGCTACGTGAGTAGTTTGCTCGCTGTCAGATTATTTTCTGAACTCCTTGGGGCAGCCATTCCCACAGGCAAACCCAAGATAACAGGGTTAACCACAGTGCCAGCTGGTCTGTGAAAAGACTACGGCTCACCTGTATCAAATTCAACCCTCTCTCCCAAATGGGAGACTGTAAGGTTCATCAGGCTTTTGGAAATAAAATGGCAGAGAAGCAGCTTTAGAAAGAGAGGCTGTGGGAGATACTACACTAATAAAGAACGCAGAGCTGCTCAGGGAAGGATTGATGAGCTCTAGACAGTGTGCAGGAAGAGGCCCTTGAAGTTCAAGAGGGCAGTCTGAATAAGACAGACATCCCAGTTATGGTGACAGAGGGTCCTGATGAACTGTTCTTACTGCCGAGGAGCTGTTACAGGACTTTCTGGTGACCAGGAGAGCAGGAAATGAGACCAAGTGAGACGCTGTAGGACAGGTCTGTGCCCAGGAGGGATTTGGGAGGAGGAGTATGGTTGTTATACTGGGTGTCTGCACGGGAAGGGGGCTTGTTTCTCATTTATTTTGCTGATCTAACAGCCTCCTCAATACCCACAGAGTGAGCCAGAGTCCCCTGAGGGGGAATAATGAATCTTACTTTGAAGAGGAAGGCAACCCAGCAGAGCACCCTGCACAGAGTTAGTCATGTGTCTCTGTAGCGATGTGACAAGCAAGCGTTCGCTAGAGCAGAACAGTAAAGATGCCATACAGTAACTTGTGCTCATCAGCCCCATTCAGCAAAGATGCTTCTGTTCAGTTGACTTATCAACACCAACTTACACAAAAGTCAGGCAGAACAGTTCTCTTTAAGACACGGTCACAGTGATGTTTCTTCTGCTTGTTTGCAGCCACCATCGAAGTGATGCCTTCAGGACAGGCCATCACAGCTGTCTCAAAGCCTTGTTGTGTGCCAAGTGCCTCAAGACTGTCACCAGCACCTCAAGATGCATATGATCAGAGGGACTGACTGAGGCAAGTAAAGATGGGGTTTTTAAGTTGGCACTTGTTGAGCAAAAGGGAACTCACGGTAGTAAGTCCTGTCACTTGGGTATTTGCATAAATTATAGTAGCAGCTTGAACAATGAATATCTGAGTATGAGGTGATCCTGTACGTTGGAATCTAGAAGACAGGCTGGTGAATGTCTAGATTTCTGTTGGCTGACAAAGCCATTTCTTTCTTCTTTTGTTTGCATTAAATATTGTATTATTCCTTAGTTTTGAGAAATAAGTATTACACATTATGCTGCCCACCTTTTACACAGGCCTTTTATCTGTCTGTTCAGTGAATGAAACAGGCCTGATCCTCCCAGTTACTTCTGCAGAACTTTTCAGTGTTATCAGAAGTGTTCTGAACCAAACCAATGTCCTGTCTTGTGTGAAGTTTGCCACAGACAGAGAGGAGATGCAGCTTCCAAGTCTGCTGGCTACATCTGCTGCCATACCTGCAGGGTGCAGCTTATAAACAGAATTAAAGACTTGTTATTGTGAGCCCTACAGAGTTCAATCCTTCTATAGATTTTGCCTGACAGTTATAAAATTCATTTGATGGGTTTTGGGGGTGGTTTTTTTCATAATTAAATGCTTCACAGTATTATATTAATTAAGTGTCAGTAAAAGGTTTATGATCACAAAGGGTTTTCGCAGTGTTGACGCGGCCAACTCCAAAAGGCTGTGGAAATGGAGACTCCTCCACACTAGAGCTCAGTTCAGCCTCTCTGTATGCTGTAGGGATTACATACATTACATACATTAGCTTATCAATATCTGAGAAGCCAGGTTGGATGAAGAAATATGTTAGCTCTGTCAGCAGCCAAATGTGTTGTCCAGAAACATAAGCCATTAGCAAATGCTGTTCAGCTACTGGCAAACAAATTCCTTTCAACATCTAGGGAGCATTACCCTGGGAGAATCCCAGCCTTCCATGACAAGCATTTGCCATGTCCTTAGGAAAAACAAGAACAGCAAAATAATGAGCCAAAAGCTCTGCAGGGAGCTGCCTGTCATCCCTCCAACCTTGGCCAAGGAGTCTCTCTGCTAACTTTGAAATGAGTGTCATAATCACTCTGAGAACCATCACAAGAACCATCACAAGGACTCAGAAGACAAACTGTGTGCTGCACTGCATCAACAACAGCGTGGCCAGCACAGAATCCAGTAGGGATTCTGCCGCCCTGCTCTGCTCCCATGAGACCCCACC